>JTDE01005099.1:1936-32091 GCA_014338405.1 Paragonimus skrjabini miyazakii
AGATAAGTGAGGATTGACTCGCGTACATATGGCCAGCTACCTTAAAGCATGATCAATAAGCAATAAACAAAACAAAACGCACGTTTTCAATGATAAGGTGGGACGTGTTATGCATGTTTATACCACACCGTAGGTAGAAACAGTCAGGTGATAACGTAGACCGTTTTCCATCGGAAATACTATCGGAGAAACAGGCTGAATATATAATTCTGATGCGTAACTAAGCAACAACCGTGGTGACATAGTTTTCATTAGGAATTACTGTGACATTTCGTGTACGACGCAATGTGAACACAACGTGGTCGAAAATTACCAATTCTATTATATCTCCAGAACAGCGCAAAATTGAGCGTTTCTGCTAAATGAAAAGACGTATTCCACCACGAAAATTTCAATGGAAGCAGGTTCAGAACGTAAAATTGATTAGGAAAGCCAACATTATGCCTTTATCGAAAAAAATGGCGACACATTTTCTTCAACAAAAGTGCGAATATTGGCGATTTTTAGGTAACCTATTATTTTCCATTGCAACACCATTAGTATACTCGAAGAAATCTATATATTTGTCCCGTAATATGCATTTTAATATTTCATGAAAAATTTGAAAAATATCTTTTCGCGCCTAAATGGCCGTTTTCAACTCATTTCGGCCTTGAAACACCATACCGGCGACCTACACAATTGCCCTCGCTCGACCCTACAGACGTACCGCAATATCACCGGGGAATTGGTCTGCAAGATCGAGATGCTGATTTTCCTGACGCTGGCGTCGTCGACCGCCTTCGAGACTGAGCGGTTTCAAGCAACATTCCTAAATTGAATGTGACACGACTTCTACGTATCTTGAAGGAAAGAATACCAGAGTTATCCAGTGATGCGAGAACTCTGTCAGCGCCGAGAATTTCGCCCATACGCGCCGTTTATCCGGGCGAATACGCTCATTTATGATTGGTTAAAGGCATTATGAATGCTGGTTCCAGCTGCCAGCTACAGCATGTGACGTCTGTTGGAATCCAGTTAAATGTCGATAGCTTAGCACCAACGAATGCGAGGAAGACGACACTATGGCCCTTGCTTTGTCGCCTGAATGAGCCCGCCGTACCGGAACCATTTGTAATCGGTGTGTATGGAGGGATCAGCAAACCGGACGACGTCAATTTGTATCTTTCGGACGTATTACAAGAATTATCGGACGTGCTTACAAATGGTATATATATAAACAATGTACTCATGACCGTCTGTCTGAAAGCGGTAATCTGTGATACACCTGCTAGCTACGACGTTGAACAGGTACGTGGACACGGTGCATACTACGGCTGTGATAAGTGCGACCAACGAGGAGTATACTGTGTACGGAAAGTCACGTTCACGCCGCAAGCTGGTTCTCTTTGAACAGACGCTTCGTTTCACGTCGCACGCCCTAGATCCTTGTCACCGTTTATGTCGCTACCCGTTAATATGATCTCCACTTTCCCTATTGACTATATGCATTCGGTATGTCTGGGTGTCGTCCGTCGTTTCATTAACAACTGGACATCAGGACCATTTTCCAGAAACGTTCGCATAGGCTCACATGCCTTACAACGCATAAACGAAGGGATAATGGGATGCCAGGATGGCTTTTCCTGTGAATTCCCTCGCAAGTGCTGAGGACTGACAGATTTTGAGATCTAGAAGGCTGCAGAGTGCAGGCAATTTCTACCGTATATCGGACCGGTGGCCCTGCGTAATATTTTGGACAATTATAAATATAGCAACTTTCTAGATTTGTCTGTGGCTATATATGTTTTACGTCACCCCACTTTTAGCATTACTCAACATGAATTTGCAAGACAGCTACTTAACGTATTTTTGTATGATTATCGCAAATTGTATGGTCAAACAGAAATGGTTTACAATGTGCATTCGCTGGAAAACCTTGCGGATGATGTGGCCACGCATGGCTCACTGGAAAACTTTTCTGCTTTTCCTTTTGAGTCTTTTATATACAAGTTGAAGATGATCCTTAATGGGCCGACACGACCGGTAGGGCAGTAATATAAACGTTTATTAGAAAGATATTCCTCTTGCTTTCCCGTCAAAGTATTTCGTTCTGACGTTGGTACACTCATCAATTAGCCGTCTTTACCTGGATGCTCGGTTTTCATTAGGGGTACCATTTTGCTTTCAGATACTCATCCAAACAACATTGCTCTCATTATTGATGTTACATGCATAGTTGTCAATGTTTCTGATCCTAATTCTGAAGCTTCCAGTTTGCGTTATCGCCCATTTACCAAGCTACAACCTCTCTTTACCCATAGTTTTTCCTCCCACCATTTGCATATGTATATTGTCGATGATTTACCCGCGGAGGTCTTCACAGCAAGTGTGTCTGGTATTGACGCTAAAGGCTTGCCTTTTCCCTTCCTCTCACATTTTGTTTTTGTGCCCATTTTGTATTTTTATAAATAACACGTAATGGGAAGATACATGAAGTTTTATCTGAGAATTACAGTCTTTTACTCGTTTCCGTTCATCAGTTTTCATGTCACTGAAAACAATTAATTAACTTCAACCGCAGATGTACAGCGTTGTGACGTTTACGGAGGATAAGGAACCGTGTTGCGCGGTACTGAGTTCCATGTGGATACACGGTGGTACAGCACTGTGGCCGAATTACCCTTCCCTGCAGTTCACTACGGCTGTGAGAGATCACTTGGTGTCCCCGCCTGACTCAGCACAACAGGTAAAGTCTTTGATTATGTCTTGTGTTTTTAGACGACTATCTGCAAGCTCGTCGTTACGCTAAAAGGCGGAGCTAACATCGGATGTAGAATTATCTGGTGCAACCATGTGTATGGGCAAACGCCGTCAGAAATGCAAGTATTGTTGATTTGTCTAATTACTAATGCTTATTAGCAAACCTCCAACAGAGATTCCCTCCCAGTCTTCATCCGACGCCAACGACAGCTGTTCACCCGTGTGTGCTACAGACTCCACAGCTGTGCGTTATCCGACGTTTGTTGCGGGCAAACGTGGTTCCTCGGGCAAGCAGCAGTTCTACCCAGTTCTGCCCTCAGGCCGCCGTCCTGTCACTTCCTCCTCAGTTATTCCTGCATCCCACCGTCCTGCCTCCCTTGCCGGAATGCCTGATCAAGTTTTTACCCCTGTCCAGACTCGTTCGGCCGCCCCCACATTATCTTCCCGTTCACAGTTTGGCAGTTCCCTCCCAAACATCCGTCCTTTTATTCCCACGTCACCACCAACTTTGTTGCAGCCGTCCACCAGTTCGTCTGTGGCTCCTCTGGCAGCATCTTCGCCGCAACGTGAATCGGCTGTTTCCCCCCAGCTGACGAGCATAATACATATGCTCCGGGAATTTGCCGCAACGCAGGATGAATTGATTAAAGATGTGGCCATCATGAAGGAACGTCTCCATCAGCGCCGCCTGTTCCCCGATTTGGGTGCTCAGAGTGAGGCTGTGCGCGACATCTTATCGCACGCTTTGCCCGTAAATAGTGCATTCAGTTTTCGGGAACTGAAAGCAAACTTACAGACAGAAGCTTAGGGGGTTGTGGTATGTGTACGGCTAATAAATTGAACATTGTTAGGTGGATCACCTGAAAGCAATGAGTTCTCCCTCTGGCAGTAGAGATGAATTATGCTGGGGGGGAAAATAAACTCGCTTTCAAAGACCCCATTCTACGGCGAGTAATAGAAGGTTAGTGGAATCCAGTAGTAATGTAATTTATGTTGCACATAAAAATTGTTCTGTCACAAGGAATGAATCCGGAAACAGGGCGGGATGACGTGAACAAGTGGATGCGCTGCTGGTTCTGTGACGCCCGTGACCGCGAGGGAAAATGTGGATTTAGAAAACCGAAGAGAGCCTTGGGAGTAAGTAGCTAAAGAGGCAAGAAGAGTGGTGTGATTTGGATATTCATGAATCTCACCTTTTTAAAGTGTGTGTCACCTATGGGTATGTCATGCGTTTTCACATGAAGTTGATTTTCAACGGCGTTCACTTGTGCAAACCATAGGCCTTAATCTGTTGTGTTACCATGTATTTTGAGGTCGTACATTCAACAATATATATCCCTTCTTGTCTGCATATCGTGTTACTTCGTTCTAGCCACTTTCGCTTTCTTTCCAGGATGGGGAACCACATACGGATGTTTGCGATGTACGTGAGAAGAACCCATTTTGTATTTTTAATTTACTGCTATAAACTTTGTCTATTCTCATCCGATTTGTTTTCTTACCACTCAGTGTATCACTGCGTGAGAACGGTATTCGACGTTTGCGTTGTTCTTGCAAGATGGTGTGCGTATGTAGAGATAAGTTAGGTCGTTTCGGGGTAATTTAGTGGTAAATTAGGTGGAATCGGGTTAATTTAGGGGTAAATTAGGTGGATTCGGGGTAATTTAGGGTTACTTTAGGGAAAAATTAGGGTACAAGAAATGGACCAATCAGAACATTAGTGCGTTTCGCTCGTTAGGGCTTAATTAAGGAGCGTGTTTCAAATCCCTAACAAATCCCTAAATGATCTCCAGATTGGTCCGTTAGGCCGAATTAGATATTTGCCCTAAATTAGCCCTAATTGTGCTAGCAGGGCCGTCTTCCTCGTTTCATTTCGGGCGGATTTTTACTGGTAAATTAATTGTGAGGTGAAACTTTTTGATCGGCGTATCGCCGACCTACCAACGTTCAACATTTTTACATCCCACGCCCAATGCAAAATTAGTTATCCGACGTCATCCGAATTTACCCTCTCATGTTGATTGCCAGCGATTCCCACTGCATTTATCAGTACGTTTTTCGCTTAATTCGCTCGCACAATTTTTCGCCCATCCGTTATTTTCAAAACTTTCCCTTGTTACCATATCCTTAAGCATTCTTATTGCTTGATTTATTAGACTGAAACAGATGTGGTTATGATCAATATTTCGCCGGCAACGGTATTTGCAGATATTCCCCTATGAGTACAATTCTTTTTTCCACTAGTATTTCTGCTTTTTCCGTCAGGCAGCCAATCACGTTTTATCGTAGTGTCAAAAGGGTCGTCTCTACGGCGAAGGCGATTTCACCACGTTTTTTCAGTCACTCTCACATAAAGATTGTACACACCAATAGCAACTCAGTAAAACGCCAGCTGAAATAAGCTTTTCTTACCGTTATTTCCCCATGGTCATCAACCTACCGCCTATCCTCATCCCATTTACACCCTCAACCAATTGCTAGAATAGGGCCCTTCTCAAGATGCAATTGAGGGGAAAACAACATGCATAACTCAGACAAGTAACATATATTAAGGGCAACTATTTATGCAACATGTACAAGATGTGAAACGTCAATTCGCATCCGGGTCAAAAGCATTATGTTCATCGAGATCCATGATCCAATTTTTCCTGGAAACGCAAGAACACCGTCCGGTCACCAAACACATACCTGACTGACGTCCTCACTGTTCTGTGCGCACGAACGTTATATAGACCGTTTGTGCCGTGCGCAATGTAACCACCACTTACAGTATTCATTGAGCGTGCTGTCAAGGGTAGTGGCGTATTCCGTCCTCTCATGTATCTGCCCTAGATACGTTTGACTTAAGTCTATACGGTAGACCATACTTAGTAAGAAGACTTTCAAATGTGTGCGTTTGAATGCAAACATCTTATATACGCCGGAATAAGTTATTCGTCCAGCGACTGTCCTGGCCATTAGTCGTTCCTTCGTGTTCCCAAGTAGATCTGCAGCCCAGGGCACTGATATCCCGAAGATAATGAGCCTAAAAGAACGTCAATCGATCACTAATCTTCGTACTTGCCATTGTGGGATGGAACTTTGAATCCAACATTTTTCTATCCACTTCCTGTAACTATGTTACTGACGTCGCGGGTAAAAACCGAGACGGTGCCTTTTTGTTCGCTAATTGCGTTATTTCGACTGCCATCTCTTCCATGGTAGTCCGTAATGTGCCCATTTGTACAGCGATGCAATGAAATAGCTCTAAGCAGGTTCAAAATACACTATCACCATCTGAAGCAGTCAGAAATGATGAACGCATTTCTTGTTAATCAGTGTTAGTGACAGTTTCTTCTAGGCCACCTCCTGCATGTAATGGAAATGGAGGTAGTTTTCTCACTGCTATAGTTATGGACGATTGCCTGTGCGCCGTGTGTTGTGCCGCCGATTGGTATTTGATGTTCCATGCTGCATGATGGAACTGAATGCCTGATAGTAGTAGGCTCAAACTTTCTTCTTTTTGCACAAAGGTCTTCATCACTGCCATCGTCCGCAAATCGGGTTTGTTTACCTGTAACACGTGAACCAGCTGGAGGGATCAACTTACATTGGATGTTTTGAGGGTAAACCCATGTTTATTCTGCCATCACTCGAAGGTAAGTTACCTGCGGTGTACCGCACTTCCATTTCCCTAGCGTGTCCAGAGTCCACTGCAGTGAAGTGCTGGCGCGCTTAACATAAAGTAATTCCAGTTGCTTGTAGTAACCAATATGGCACCTGGTAACTTCGGGTCGTCTGACTTTGTCCGCAAGTGGTTCTGTGCATACCTTTAGTACGCACTTCTAGAAAGTTGTAGAATGACCGCTGTTGTTCGGGCAGCATCGAGCCAGCTACTGCTGATGGTGACGACATCTACGTTGTCGTCGGTCTCAACCTTCACGGCACAAGAGCACTTTCTTACGTCCACGTCTGAAACCTAAAGGCTTTTCGTTATCCGTGGGTGACATTGTTCGCGTTGGCAGAAAAAGAATGCACGAACACGTTTCAGTGGTTCATGTTTATTCATGTTTTGTTAGACGTGTGTAAAAGTGAAGCGCTAGGTGAACTGGACGGCGACGAACACGGAACAAATTTTCAGAGTAAATGGACGACTCGAATAGTCTCACGTCATCAAGGTGCAAATGAATGGATACTTCATTATCATACAATAGTGGTGCGCCATATGCCAGGCACAACAGGGCAATTTGCAAGCCGAAATGAGCATAATTCCCGCCGGGTATCAATTTAGAGAGACAATCACAGGGTGTTTTCCACAAAGAACGAACGTCAGTTGGCATAAACCTTGCCAAAGGATGCATGAATCCCCAAAGCACTGCTAGCGCTCCTCTAGGAATCTTCTATTCTACTACCCATTCTTTCACACATTATTCCACGTCGGACACTGTTCCACATTCCCCTGGGTCACATGCGATTGACAAGATAATAGCACTTGTCTCATTGTAAGCAACGTCATCTAAAAAAGAAATAACACGTAGAGAAAAGCTGACTGTTCTTCGGTGACGTCGTAAAGATAACACCTTCAACCCGATCACTGGAGTCCACCGCTAGCACGCATCGCCGTTTCCAACGATTGCCAGTTCTGTTTGATAGCAGTTGTATTGAATTCTTATGTGTTCGTCAACTTCCACACATTTTCAACTAGCTGTAATGAACAAAAGTGAACTACAGTTAAACACGTAATCGTACATCAACCTAAGCACAAAACAACACAACACAATTTTTAAATATCACATTGCTGTACCGAACGCATCTGGTGTGCACAAATTTTATTCGCTAAAACGCAAACAGCCCAGGATGTTAAGAACGCTTACGATACCGCTATATCGTAAGCATTTTCAGGGATACCGTATACACAGTTAATTATATGTATGCAAACTCTGCATATTTAGTTTCCACACAATTGTGTACAGAGGTGTTATGTAAATGCATGAGCGGACACGCTTTAAAAATAACAATCTCACAACCAGCAACCCACTTCGATAATGGAAGCATCAGGGCTTATCAACAACGGGTACACGTATCGATCAGAAACAATCCGCGTCGACAGCTTTACCAGATCGCGAATGAACGCATCATTCGACTCCGGTCACAACAAAGCCATGCGACTGAGCAGATCTATCCAATCAACAAACCCATACATAGCGATCAGTCCTCTCCATTCTGCATCACCGAACATTGCATGGTAAGATTAAAGAAACTTAATTCGACAGCACCGTAAAATTGAACAGCAACAGTGTATAGGCGGCAGCATTTAGTCAATCACAACTCGCCAGCACATTTGCCCTGATTTGACCCCTTTTACGCCAAATTTTCGCAGACTGTCCATAGTATCAAATTGAAGACCAGTTCAAAGAGAAAATGGTCGTTTTTGTGCATATCTTTGCTTTTTAATGCTTCAAAAATAGTTTACTTTAGAATTCAGGCAAAGCACCCACAGTTTCTCAGTTGTAAGTAAACAGTGTTAATGAGGAACTTGGAATGCACCTTAAAAATGCTCAAAGTACTAGTTTGGTGATGAAAAACTTCCACCATTTTTACGAAAACAATCCATTACAAGCGCTCACCTACTTCCTCTCATTTCATAATTTGGTGCATTGTCAGTTTCCGAGTGGAATACATGATGCTCTGTTCTGAGGATGCTCACTTCTGTAGCGTTTTGGATGGATGGTTGAGTGGGAAGTTTACGACCACGCCTTGCTGGCATTGTATTTCAACAAGAATACCAACACATTCGACAGTGAAACAAAATGCGATGTTTGCGCCCTTCTTCAACATACGAACTTCATATAATTTTCCCCCTTCCGCATGAAGTTGCCGTAGAATACAGTAAAAGAAATTGTGTAGCCGTAAGGGAATACAGGAAACGTCATCGTTGAGTAATGTTAACCGTAGTACCCACTCAGCCGTCTAGAACTGGAAATTTTATACTGGTTCACGAATGCGTGCAACTTTTATATCGCACCCTATCCAGTAAACGTGGCACTGGGAACTGTTGCATATTCCATGTGGCCCCCTAGGAGACCACCAAGCGTTTTTTCGGGCTAGCGGTGGACAAAAATGGGAAGTAAAAGGACAACCCTCGAGAAACCAATGGTTGTAGAACGGATGGGCCAAAGTCATAGCTACTTATGTGGACACCTTATTTGTCTGTTGCTGGCTGTGTTAAAATTGCGATTACCATTCGCTCTCATTTTTAACGAATTTTCGTATGTGCTTAACCGTCTGTTTGAACGAGTTGGGAAGCTAACGTGTACCCCACGCACCCGAACGTATGACCCTGGCCGCGCGTTCGCTTATCGTTTTGCTGTATTAACGTTTCTTCTCATTACTCGCACATCCGCATGCCAAAAAATATTGTTTATTTGCTCGCTAATTTATTCTCAACCGGTCTTCTTCGGTTTACTTGATCCTGCGCTTACTTTATAATGCGAAAACGCTAGAATACACTCTGATTAGCTACCCAGCATTTTCAGCATTCTACTGAGGCTGTTCACGTGAATAGTGTAACTGAAAACCGTTTGCTATCCATAAAAGCCTACAAAATCTGATTTAGAGCTGGAGCTCAGCATGCAACAGGGAGCCTTAATGAACATGTCGTCGTCCGTCTGTTGTAAATCCAGTTAAAACTACCAACGGAAGCCTGTGGAATCACGGGCCTACAGTTGAGCATCTTACCAAAGTCCGAGAATTCGGCTCAACAAAAAACACCGGTTGGATGAGCAGACTGCAATAAAATGATTAACAGTTTTCACATTCCGTTCGCTGAAGGTTTGCATCAGCAAGTAGTACCAGCCACTGGAATAATATTCAACCATAGCCCTAAAAACATTCAAGGGTGCGCGATGAGGACTTGGTGAACCCCTAGCCAGTAAGTCAAATAATCTCCACCCTGCAATTCGTGTCCTGTCTGCACAGCTCCGTGTCCTGAGAACAGTTCCATCTGCACGCCACGCGAACGAAGATATGCCCTAAGCAACAGCTAAGAGTCACTATAGAATATTTGTACCTTCTGGCGAGCCTAGCGTAGTCCTGCGTCGAAACGACTTGCAGCCTGCGATGTTATGACGACGTTTGTTCAGGCAGTCCTGAAACATCCGATGTGGAACTCGGAGGTTTAAGAGCTAAGTAGAAAGGGAAAAAGTAAAATGTAATGGAACAGGTAAGTCCCGTTGACGTCCGGCGTTGGTAAAAATGCCCAAGAGGCGCACAGTCTCACTTCAAAGTGCAACAAAATGAATGAGTCTTTCACGTTAAACACATCAACCAACCTTGCATATTTTCTGCGATTTCTTCACCTTTCGTGGTAATGTTGAGGCCTACGTATTAAACACATTGATTTACTTGTTTTGTTTTAATGCACCACTTTTCATGATTGTTTGTGGTCTGTGCTGTTTGACTTTTAATGCCGGTTGGTTATCACGGGCTTTCTTATGATGGTATCCGTTCACGGCTTAAAAATGGTTGTGTTCTATAGCAAAATCAAAGGTCGCCGTTTTCTGCCAACTGTTCTCCGCAAGTGGAAGAGGTCTGGGCATTCCAACAAATGCTTCGGATATAAGGAGGTGTCAAGGTTGGGTCTAAGAAATAGCTGTCCATAGTTGTTTAAACCAAATGCTGCGCCTTACGGTTTGAGACAGTTTTCTTTGTCCGATTATAAGTCACAAATTAGACATTCATGATGAGCCACTTCTAGAAATGGTAGAACTAAATGTTGGCAATACGACCGCCGTGAGCATCAACGGGCTTCTTTCTGCAATAACAGTAAGTAATGCAGTAAAAATAACGAGTAAAGCACAGTTTAAAATATTCCTTATAGGTGCGTTGCGTTCTCATCCAACCCCACACGAACGCACGATTCTGTAAGACCTTGTTGGTTGGTTCCCACGAAGAACTATATCACTGGATGACCAGCGGATGGAGCTGAAGTTTACGGGCTCTTACTCCCCTCAATTATCGAGGGATCTTGGAACACTGCTTGTCACCTCGATGACGTAGTAAAGTTGGTATGGAAGGTGGGGTTTATGTCCACCTTGGTTTGGTCCGCGGTTCATATTATGCACTCTGTCGGCCCCCTGAAATTGATCACAACAAACTATCATTGTAGTTAGATACTGTCTCTTGCATGCAGCTGTGATCAGTCTTCTGCAGGGTTATCAAGCCCTTTGTGTCAGAGCCATTTGTGGTTGGCTTGTACAGAGCTGGGTACATGGAAAACATAAGACCAGCAAACCTAAAAATCATGGGAGCTAGTGAAGGTACGACCAGATTTTTCACTCACGTTACTCATTTCCAGATGCCATATGCAACTCTCGTTTCGCCGGATCCACAAAAGGGGAGGTGGAATGAGAAATAACAAAGTGGCTTCATACAGCACGAGACTTCTATAGAAGACGAAAAAGTAAAGTGAAACCAGACGCTAGTGTTATTCATGATGTACATACATTCCATCGAAAGGGTTGCTTTTTGCTTCATACGCTGTGCACCTGTTTCCGGCATTACAATGGGAACTTGAGAAAATATGCAGGAATTATGAACGGTTGCCATATGTGGCACGGAATAATGAAATTTGCATCGCAATCCTATCATCACATTTTCCTTCATCGTATGTGCATTTACATTACAAACCCGCATGCCAGGTAAGTCGGTTTTTTGTCTATAGGCGTTTGCATCGGTTTTTAAAAGGCACTCGCATTTTAACCGTGGCACAATGAGTGTGGCATAACCAGCATGAGCTGCAGCCCAAACCTCTGTCATCGCTGGTTGTGCAATAACCCAAGCCGCTTACTTATGGATTTTCATCCACGTACGCAGTTATACTGAGTTATCTTACTTCGTTGTAGTTCTCAGTTACAGTAGTTAATCCAATACCCCACAGATACCCTTTGAAGATGCGTGATAAACATGGACATTGAGAATCGCTAAATGAAAAGCTGGTTTACTTCATCAACGAAGTATAAGCTAAGAAACCAATGTACTGATGCGAAAGACCATGCTGTACAATTATAGTGATGACCAGCATGTGCGCATGTATGTGAAACGTTGCGTTCCTTTCCACTTATTGTTGCGCAGGTTTAGAAAGGCTCAATTACCCGCGCATTATTGATGTAACTTCACGTAGTTATAAAATGTTTACAGACTGGTTATGAAGCTCGACGGACAAACAAATAGCTAACCATGCCGTTGTCACCGGCTAGATAATTAACTATTTTATCTGATAAACTGCTGCAGCGGTCTCTTATGAACTCCAGGAAGGGTCTTCTACTGTTTTCTTCGAAGGCCCTGAGCAAAAAGGCGCACACCACCCCCGTGGTCAAGTTTATTAGATAGTTTGTCGTAGATTCTACCCAGAAATAAAGCACGAGAAGTCTTTACACATTTACTACAAACATCACGTACTTAAACAGCTCTGTTACTGCCGATCGATCCACAACACTGAAGGGTGATAGGAGGACTGTTTTTTCGACAAACAGTTTCATTTTTGGACAATGATTCTGAAGAAATTGTGATGCTAAATTTTGCCCTTTCCCGCCACAACTTGTTAACACTTCATTTTGACTAACTTCCACTCATTGTCTCTTGTTTAATCCATTCCGTTTTCGTTGCATCATTTAAGGTGGGATTCTGTTAGGTCGGTCAATGCCTGTATATATGCAGGCGGTGGCCTGTTGTTACCGCTGACTTAGGGGTGAGCATTCTAAGCTGTAGACCAATTTCTTCTGCGTTCTTTTAGGGTTTTGGCATCGTTTGGTTCCGTACTAGGTGTTCACAATTCGTATGTCCTTTATTTGTGCAGCAGCCATTTCTAGTTTTTGTTGAACGTACAGATGTTAACATATTGGCGACCGGGATTACTAAGTTTCTTTCGTTCTGTCTCTTAACATGTCTGTTGACCCTTATCTCAAGCAGATGGCGTGAACGCAAATATGACTGATGCTACTGTTAGCCACTCGACCTGTCACATTCGGAACACCCACTTTCACCTATCCGCCATCCACGGATCACCTGGTCAGGAATGCCTCCAACATCCTGTATGACCTCAGGCTGAGACTACCTTCGATACGTGGTAACTGGGGTAGGATGACACGTTTGCAGTTGGATTGACAATGCAAGATGACAAGCCGAAATTTTGCCCACTTTCCTGGAAACTGGGCCCAATGAACGTCATCCGTCATATCGACTGCGTCTTGGCCGCCGCAAATCCTGAGTTTCAAGGGTATGGCCACGACATTGACGGAGATCATCGGGGACACCGCATTCCTTTTCAACCCACGACTTCAGAAGCTTCAACTGGTTAAACGGAGTGCAGACAATTTTGTCACCTGCGTTGATTTCGCCAGTCATGAGTGTAGAATGTTCAAGCATCATTCTGTCACAGAGGACCACTCCCGATGTTTGTTTCTCACTTGCGATCTCCAGTCGCCATATGATGCTGACCTCCGTACCAGACTGGTTGAAATCTACAAGGAACTAAACATGATGCGAGAGGATATTCAAATACAAACACGATTCAGCCATGATCCATCATCCAGGCGGTCTCTCCCAGTTCATATAGTTTCACGCCACTGGTTGCAATCCCCGACGTGTCCTTCTGAACCTAGTCCTGCTGACACCAAGAGGCATCACCCACCTTTTACTACTGTGTTGCGTGGCATTTTTGCAAGTTTCGTTCTTTTGACCACATCGCTGTTGGTGGTGTCACGCGATCAGAGATAAGGGCTGTGTGTGTCGGCTACGAGTGTGAGGCACGACCAAGCCTGCCTCGCTCTCCGAATTTGAAAAGTTGATCAAAACCCCTCCATTTAACAAACGTAACAGTTTACTGACCACCTTTCCAGTCGGTGTCCCCATCGCTATGTGTCCGTCCACAATGATGGCCGGTTGACTCGCTTTCAGCTGGACACTGCTCCTGACGTCACTATAATCTTCGAGATGTTATGGCAAGCCAGGGGCATTTCTGCTGTCCATACATCACCCATGACAGCAGCCAATATATAGTAGGACTCGCTGAAGTTAGGCAGACGATTGCAGTGCTCAATTCCTTTGTGTGGCACCAATATAGGGTGAACTTTCAAAATTCCTAACCCCGAAACAGATATTTTCAGGTTCGACTGACACTAACTACCTGGTTTCCTTGAGGTCTTGAATTCAGTTATCCACAGTCGGGTGCAGTCTTCTGCCTCGCCCCAAAGCCGCCTAACCAAATAATTCAACAATTCAAACCCGTGTTCAGGGACCGTAATCGTCTCTGCACGTGCAACTCGGTCCCAGCGCAGCTTCGTACAGGAAATCAGCCGACCTTCTGTTCCACAGAACCAGTTACTTCCACAACCACATTGCTTGTAGACCAGAGGCTCAGACATCGGTAGTAATTCGGTGCCTTGACACTTACTTTATACTCAGCTGGAGCCTTCCTTGCACTGACTTTGTGGCGGGCCTCATTACCACTTCATAGCCAGACCGCTATCCGCTTCCACAACCTGCGGTCTTACTGGCCGGCTTTGACAAATTCGAACCGACTGAGATATACTTCCACATCAGTGTATCACCGGAATCTCGTGAACTAGTTAAGAACAATACCCACCGAAGCCCTCTTCAGTACATTGGGCTTTCGTCAAGTGTCAACGCTGCACACGCCACTTTACACGGAGAGGTCAGCGCAATAATACCTGGTCTGCATCGATCTCGACGGTATAACTATAGGGAGCTTTCCAATGGATGGACTCCAGGACAGAACCTACATAGGTTTTAATGTATCCAGCGATACATTTTTCCGGATGGGGAAGTGCCAAATAGCCTTGTGGCGTGTCAACTGTCTGAGCTTTATTTCCGAGGCCGCGACTCGTCACACAGATCTCCAGAACATTTGTGCGGTCTGACAGATGTATGTGCCCAACGACCTTTCCATGCCTCGGTCCTTTCTTGGCTTCATCAGCTAGTATAGTGCCTTCCTTTCAACACCACATAATACACGAGGCCCGATCAGTGATCTGCTACAGAAGGACGTGGTTTGGCTTTGGTCTTCTTATTATTGGGGAGCTCTTTTGTCAAGCCGATGAGATTGCTCGCTTCTAAACAACTGCTGACGCATTAGAACCTAACACTTCCGACTGTGCTCAGTGCGGTTGCCCCGAGTTGCGGTGTTGGAGTCGTCGTTTTGTATACCATTTCGGGTGGTTGGGAGAAGTCCATCAGATACGTCTCGCTTACCGTCCACTCAGAGGGGAAGACTTAATAATAGGTTAAGACAGCGGCCGTGGTTATCATTTTGATGAATAAGTTTCCTAAACTTGTATATGGTGCACATTTTGCATGCCGGCCCATCACAAGCAGCTGCTGTCTACTTTCGGTTCAAAGAAGAGCTTTCCGATTTACTTCGGCTCGCTGTCCCGCTACACTTTCAGCTTGATCATCGCGGCATCAGGAAAATAAAAAATTACGCTCTGATATCCATATTGGTCAGACACGGACGGCCACAACGAGGGTCTGGGGAGTCAGAACTCAAAATATCGGCAAG
This sequence comes from Paragonimus skrjabini miyazakii, assembly GCA_014338405.1. Taxonomy (NCBI): domain Eukaryota; kingdom Metazoa; phylum Platyhelminthes; class Trematoda; order Plagiorchiida; family Troglotrematidae; genus Paragonimus; species Paragonimus skrjabini miyazakii. Next base: position 17,235 of record JTDE01005099.1, read on the forward strand.
CTGTCAAACTATCAGTCATTCATAATCCCGTACCATGGTGACTGTTGTTTTTTTATTCGGGTGCAGTCTGCAACAAACCAGGCCGGCAACAGTGGCAGTAGAGAGAACACGTGACTCAGTAGAAGTACGAACTATGTCGTCCCATTCTTAAGTGCATGGACGTATAAGCCATTGGTCGAAGAAGGCGCGACTAGTCAGAGAGCAGCTTGAGTTTCAGCGCGAGTATGGGGCACACAGGCGGTCCTGACGCGTATACAACACCACCTACATCTTAACTCGAAGACCGGGCCAAAACCGTAACGAGTGGTGTGCGTCTGGTGACGTTCTGATCGACGTTATGTTGGAATGTCGGGGATCACTCAACGTGGACGCGACCGTGGACGCGACCGTGGACGCATCTGTCTGCAGGAGTAATGCGTAGAATTGCCTGGCGTTGACCCTGCGGCTGGCTGTAAGCTCGTATAAGCCTGGCCCACAGGCACGACTTATTCCAATCGGTCTCGACAGTGCCGGCTGACCTTTGCTCGCTTGCCGCCCTTTTAAGCGGGCAAGTATCCCAGGTTGCGCTGCTGACAAGTGTTCTGTAAGTGGACTGGTAGGTAGGACGACGTTTTCAAAAGTGGGAAAGTCCTTCGACCTGAAGGTACTCGGATTGTGGCGTTGACGGCATATAGAAAAATGCTTTCTTTAAATCCGATTTTGGGAAAGCCCGAGTGTTAGGCATTTTGACCAGTAGCTCATCGACCACTGGGAATATGAATTTTGTCAACAGGTTCTGTTTATTTTCCGCCTCCTGGTCACTGCATATTCGCATTATATCGCCATCTGGTAACACCGTGGCTATGAGATGAGTCCATCTGGAACCAACGATTTGGTCAATCAATTCGGTCGGAAACACTTCCTGTATGACAACACTCACTGATTCCTGGTCGTTCAGAGGAGTAAGGCTCGGTTATGCTATCAGAGGAGTGGAAACGAATTCCCTGTCAATAGTTGCCTTACGCCGGTGTGCACAATTGGCCACCGTTCGAATGTCCGGCGAATGGAAGTTGGGCTTTAAAAACCCGTGCTGCCTCTTTTCAGTGAGAGTAGAACTACGTACTGCGTAGATTTGTTCTGTCAATGACGATAGCGAGTCGTCACCAGAAATATATTGGCTCGCTTGCGTTACTTGACGGAATCTGCAGCGTCACGCAAAATGTCCCCGTATGCAACAGCAACCAACCGAAGGTCCAATGCTGTACCTTGACTTGTATTTCGCTGGCCCAACCGAAGGAGTGTCCTGCCTCGTCTTGGTCGATACGTATTCCAAACAGCCAGGTATAATCGCATGTTCTCCAGAGACGTTTGTTACTACCAGCAGCGCTCTGCGTAGTATTTTTAGCTGGCAAGGATTTCCTTATACCTTCGTGCCGGGAAGAGGGACTTAATTGACATCAACACACCTTGGGAAATTTTGTTGTCGTTCTGTCATCCAACGTATTCCTTCTGCGACTTGTTACGCGCCGTTCAGCAAGCATGCTGAACTCTTCGTGAATACTTTCAAGAGAGCGTTCCTGAAAACCTACATGCAGGGGACCACAAATGAAATTCTACAGAATTTTCCCTTCGTTTACTGCGCAAACCGAATCCTGTACGTCGTGATGACCGATGACCAACCGAAGCTGTCACGGAGAGCAGGCTCCGCAAGGTACATCATGCTCTCATACCAACGAATAAATCAGCACGGCTGTCCAGCCGATAGAGGCCTAAAAACGGTTTTGCCATTGGAACAACCCTTTACGTCCGTGGCTATGGACGTGGTCACAATAACTGGATAAACGCAACGATGGATGACCTTCATCAGAAACTACCCTGCGAAGGCTATTGAATCGTTCGCTAACGATTCAAGTTCATACCGAGTCACGCGTAATCTGCTGGTCCAAAAATGCCTTTATCAATACACAACGACGGAAAAGATAATTTATCTTCCAAACGGTCAGTGAGAAGGCGCTCGTAAAGACTGAATTTGATAGGTACTAATTGAATAAGTGAACATGCAAGTTAAATCTCTCAACTCGAATGTGGAAATCCTCCAGAAATTAAACAAAGAATGTGCCCGTACAACAAATTTGACAACTAGGCACCGATCAATATTGGGAGACGATAAAGTGGAATTGAGCTCACTCAAACGAATGATCACTGGTTAAATGGGAACATAACGATCGTTTACGCATCGAGAAATGACAACAAGTATAAACTACTCAAGAAAAAATAGAGAGAAAGGTCTTATTTTGTTATTAAGAAATGTACACGGCCCAGACTGAATAAGAGTAGCGAAGCAATTGTTCATACTTCATTTTACTAACTTTGCATAACAGTTGCATCAGAACGCGTTGTGCATATTTGGTTGACTTGGTGAAAGATGGATGCAACAAAGGTTCGAACAAATCCCACTATGCACAAGCGTGTTGATCCCTCCTATAGTGCAGATGACTGACAGTCAGCTAAACTATCCCATTATTGGACTGCATTTCAGCTTTATTGCTGCTCAGCAGTAACCAAGCGGGAAACATTCCGAATAATCTACTAGTAAAAGTGTACGTTTCGCGAATATTGTTCATTCTTGGTATGTCCAGCCATTCACTCATTAGTGTATATCAAGGTTTACTGAGATTCCGTTTTCTACTAAAAGTACATGTGCCGTTAAAGTTCCGGTATCGTGAATTGTGCCTATACTGAACGGGAACAAATGTACAAATGAGAACGTATCTTGATTCGGGCGATGGAAGTCCCGGGCTGCTGTTAATGGAAGCTGTGGTGTGTGCAACCATATGCATTTGCCGCTGTGGTAGACCGGTCGATGTCTTGTGCAGTCGGCTCTTTTTACAGTGTTGCTGGGACTACTGCTCAGTGACAGTTTTACGGGCAATTTTCAAACGTCCACAGGACTTCCAAACGTACTATAATGATTCCAAGGCCTTGTTGATGCCAGCGGCATTAACACTTTAACCGGTAGGTATATTTGGTGACCAAAATTTAGCAGCGATGGCGTGTATGCGATAATTGAATAGAAGACAACTTTATAAGCCAACATATACTGCAACATGGCTCTACTCCGACGACCTGACTTGTGTCGTTCAATAGGTTAGAGTGGAATTGCAGGTTATGCGATTGTTTCGTTCCATCGAACGACCACTTTGTGCGTGGTAGGGAGTTTCTCGGATTTTGTGGTTAAACGGTGCACGACAAACTTCTTCCTATGGGCATATTTTTGATGCGGCTTCCTAATCAAAGTGCAGCAAAGCATACGTGTGAAATATGCAATATACATGTTGATGAAAAACGGTGCCACAATAAGTGCTTCTTGATTCGGCATCTAAAAGGTATATCGCTACCTGTCAGGGTAGTCAGCAGTCACAATAACATGCTTATCTCCTCTCCTTGACATCGGCAGTAACCCCATCACATCAACATCCACACGGTGATTGAAGCTAATTGTTGTACTCGTTTGAAGTGCAGCTGTGAATCATAGTTGGGGGCGCTGTCTGCGCACAGACACTACAGATAATACAGGTGCAAATAATATTACTATGTGACTTCAACCACCAGAAGCGCAATTGGACGACCGCCTTAGTTCATCTTTGACCTGCACCCCTCAACTCCGGAATTACCCGCGGGACGACGATTAAAGCTTCGCAACTTGGAGCGACAAGTTCATACGTGAATCTTGTGGTCGCCGAATGTTGAAAATTCATCCAAGTTGTTTCTTGTGCCCAAACTGCGTATTTAGTCACTGAATATAACCCTCTCAAAATCTGCAACTTAACTGAGCATGCTTACTTGTACACATTGTTTTATTGGTCTCCAGGTAATTGTGTAATCCACTTGCTTTCACCTGGCGTGCTTCACAGGGGGATAACTTCTTGCATTCTATTTTTTCTATCAAAGATACTTCTAGATTACCGTTTCACACCTATTTTGCAATACTTTTTCCGTTTTAAGCCGCCCATTTATGTACTTACGCGCCATTTTAATTGTTGATACTGCCTGGATGGTTGAAGCAGCATAGTCCGATGACATTCACCCAACGATGTCAAGGCAGCTGACTGAAGCATCGCAACGTCCTCCTGCACATTTGCTGACCGGATCAGTAGACGTTTGTAGGTTACCCGAAGAGTGGAAATTAACAGCAGTGGTTTCGGTTCGCTAGATCGGCATAAAGGAGGAGGTGTTTAAATCTCATCCAGCTGGCTTCATATCTGCGGTACGTAGAGCATTAAAAAGATAATCGGGGGCAGAAAGCAAACCACGTTACCTAGGATGGACTTTTCACGACCCATCATCATACCTTCACGAGGCAACAACCCATCTAGCGAACCTATTAATATTTTAGACCAAATTAGCGTGAAGTTGAGTAGGAGTGTCCGGGTCCAAGTTTGTTACCTGGTTTTTCGACGCGGTGAATAACGAACTGTTGGTACTGAAACTGAGATACACAAAAGTATTTCCCGGGGCCAGAGCATGGATTGAGAAGTATCTGCGCGATAGAAGCCTTTACGTGCAAATAGAGGGAACAACTTCAATCTTGCGGACGCCATTAGCAGAACGCCGCAAGAATCATTCCTGAGGCCTAAACTCTTCTTGATTTACGTCACTGCCGTAATACGACTATTAAATTTTCCGTACCACATGTTCGCGGACAATGGTAATCTAACAGTTTGCCCACCGGAAAGCTCCATGCATTGATATCTCGAAGAAGTGTCAGTGGTCTGCAAAGTGGGAGCTACCGTTTAATGTTGCTAAGTATAAACACCTGCTAGAGTTGTAGTGGGAGAAACGATTAAGCATCTAAAGGTGCAAAACAGTCGTGCAAGTGAAACGAAGTAAGAGACCTGGAGCCTCGATCAACCCCAAACTTCAAGGTGTTGACCCAGTGTATTGCAACGACACAAAGGTCAACCGCACGTCGTATGAAACGAGGAAAATCGTAACATCAATTGAACTTGACCTCATATTGTCCTCATGGAAGTTATACGTACAGCCTTACCTGAGGTGCCGCACACGGGCATAAATGTCTCACCTAATGAGGAATAACTGACACTTGAGGAAGTCTACCAAGGATCCACGAGGTTGTTTGTGAAATTCATGGAAATGGACTATTCAGGCTGGCTCAAATGCCTTAACCTTATCTCGCTCGGACGAAGGCGTAACAGGGGTGATCCCACGGTGATTTTCAAGCCCCTGAATGGTAGGTCTGATTAACAACATCTGTTTACTCGCAGTGGTAACTCAGCGTTCAGGGGTTGTGAGTTGAAGTCAGCTGAATCTAGGGTTAGGACTAACGCCCGAGCTGGATTTTTTACTGGCGGAGTGGTAAATGCATGAAATGAATTGTCGCAGGAAGCGTTTTCAACTACTACTGTGGTCGAATTCAAGCGTGAACTGCTGAATAACAGTGTTCCCGAAGTTAGCGTGAGAGGCCTATCCAGGGCCGGTGATAGAATGCATCGATGTGCTATTCGTTACCACTCAAGCACTTTTTTCCCATATCTTTTCTATTTTCTTTTTGTTATTGATGATGTATGGCGCCGTTTCTGAAGACTAGTGCCTCATTTAAAAAACGGACAATCTTTCCGCTTTCCGGCGTGACTGTCTTTGTCTGAGTGTTTGTTTGGATTTTTCTGGTCTGTGGGCCCCAGATACAGCCTGCAGTTATGACCCTGAAAGGCGGTTACAGTACACGAGCACCAGCATTGGTCCCGTTTGCCAGTCAACGAAATTACCATACTGCCCCACGGAGTTTTCAACCACACATCACTCCATATCGGTTGCGTCCGGCAAAAAGAAGCGGAGCTTCGTCTTCTATTGTTGTTGCAGCACAGTGGGATCTTAAGCACTTGCAGCCGCAAGAGACGGGGCACGACTGACACTCGCCGCAGATGCTGTGAAGTGGACTAAACCGTCTGTTTAGCTCCTCTTCATTGATCAGCTGGAAGCACCACAGAACATTCCATCAAATCTTGTCTCGGAGTCAGTGGTCGTTTTTTGTCTACCTTGCCGGAAAACTGTTCAGTCGTAAAAATGTTTTGGACTGATCCTACCACACAAATACAACACGCCATCGATATCCCTAATGTTTGCCCATCGCAACCACGGACAGCATTCTCCAGGGGTTCTACATTCTATCTTGCGGCCATTTGTTTTAGAGCCAACTTCAAGTTGCCAACAGCAGATGCTGGGGATATGAGTCAACCGGCCGAGGGTGTGGACGGCATTTCACTGGGAGTTTCTCCATGAAGACGAGAGAGAGCATCGACATTCACACGACGGCCGCATGGACGATGGATATATCAACAGTCGTAATCTCGTAGATAGTTTCGCCTGTGCGTAGTTTGGCCCTCCGGTTCCAAGAACTTGCGAACCGACGGCAGCGCCGTGGAGTCATTTGAACCTCGGAAGATCGTCCAAACAACTGAGGGCGCATGTGTTCCAAAATATATCCTGAAGCTAACATCTCGTGACGTGTATTGGGGTAACGCCTTCCAAACCTGTCTCGTAGAGGGATTGCATGCACAGTCATTAACCCTTCGTTAACCCACTTTTGGGAAAGCACAGTGCCAATGAAAAAGGTTACCAGCAGCAACATCTAGTATACAGGGATCAGCTGATGGCGAAACACCCGGAAGAGCAAGGATAAGAGGGGAGCTAAGCCTATTCTTCAAGGCATTAAATTATGTGTGAAATTCAGCGGACGAAACAACTTTTGTATCTTCATCTGTGGGTCGATTGGACGGTGATGCTATCTCAATGAAAGGTTGGAAGAATTTTCGAGAATAAAAGGTTATTTCGAAAACGTCCACTTCACTCACCGAGGGTTGTATTTGCCAAGTAATGATTTGTTTGACCTTCGTATCATCTATCTGTACTTTAAAGGGTGTGATTGGATGGTCTAAGGAATACATTTCTCGCTTAAAGAGCAAGCACTTTCGTGGGGTTTAATAAATGGCAGGTGCGTTGTGCAGACCAGTCGTAGCGTCCCAAATTTATTTAATCCTGACGGGATAAAGAGCATGAACTTTTGACGATCTGCTGGCTGGACTTCAACCTGCCAGTGGCCCATAGCCAGGTAAGGAGAATAATTTCCTGACATGTATGGCATGGAATGTATTATCTATGCGCGGCAAAGGAGACGAATATTTCATAATGGTATTTGGGCATGTGAGCCGGAAAAATGACTGCAAATCCCCATTCTTCCTTTCGGTTAGCACGATCGTTAATGTTGAAGCAGATTTGAACGGCTCCATGATCTTTCTGCTAAGCACATTTTTGTCATGAGTTTTAACCGCGATCTGTGTTAGACAGGGATTCCTTTGGGCGTGTCGAGGATGACGGCAGTCACTTGTGATTTGTAGAATCAGTCAGCACAGTTTCCTACCGATCAGAATGAAAGACGTCATAACATCTGAATAGAGGTTTTGTTGATTCCATTTCTTCAACACTAGGCAACGTTGCTTGAGGTAATGAGGGCCGTATCACAGCCGACTCCAGCCCGATGGTTTCGTTGAATGTTTCTGAAACTTCGCTTATTTACGGGTCTGTGACCCGATTCCCCGAAAGGTGTGGTGCTAATTAAAGCTAAATAAGTCGGAGCGGCTGTTCACTCCTCCATTGGTAGACACCGAGACCAACTGTTGGTTCTCAATACGTTTAATTCTCGAGATCGGCCTCTTGGTCGGATATTCGTGGTCTTGCTATTAGCACAGACGCCCTTCTAGAAAGCCTATCCTAAAATTACGCTACTTACTAACTGGCTGTTTAATGGGGCTGATATCGAGTCGTTAGGCTCGCCGGCTGTGACTTGGTCACCAATTTCGAACCCCTATACAATATATATATGCATACACAATATATATGTTGACCCTTAAGCTTCTTTGACCGCATTCAAGCTGGACTATTCAACAACTTAGCTTAGCAGGGGTTGCTTTATTTAAGCTGGAGCATATGACACGGACATCAATGGAAAAACAGGTAGCTCCACTTTTTAGTCTGCCAGCAGCAGTAAACGGTTCGGATGCAGCAGCATTAAACGCAAAAATAACCAATGGTGCAGAAGCCCATGATAACAAAAGTTGCCCCAATTCACTTAAGTCTTTCTAGGTGGGAATTGTGCTTAAAGTTTCGCGCTCGGCGGCCGAATCACTCAAAATAAATGCATTTGTTTGCCAAGGGTGATGGCAATGGGAATGTAAGAGTTGCAAAACAGGTTAGTTGTGCCATTGAGGTGATTCTGAACTTAGAATTCGTCTTATCCCCAAACGATGGAGTCCTTTTTACCACATCCAACAGAGACGCGGCCAATTTACCAAATAACTTATGGCAGTTTGTAGTTAAGCAAATCCAAGAATTGTTCCAAAGTTGCCTCCCTCAGAAAGCTGGGGGCGTTAATGCTACGAAGATTTGGCTCACAGCCGACACACGTCGTTGCTTTGAATGTCAAATTATCAGACCCATTATCTGGAATGTATACGGGCGGTGGTGTGGCGATGGCTTAATCTCAACTCACCTCAATCATCTTGACGACTGATGCGTTTGAAGTGGAAGCAGCTTTGGCACATATATCCATACCTTTGACACCGATTCCAAGGTTAACGACGAGCAACGACCACAAGCAGCCCCCTCACACCTCGAAATCAGGAAGAAAAGATTAATGAGAGATAAAACAAGGTGTAGTAACAGACACAGGAGCGGGTGGCAATCTTCAGAAGGTCATGCCACAGTCGCATAGATGTATCGTCACCAACGCCGGTAAGCGGCATTACAATTGTGTAATCGCTCATGTAGTGTAGGTTACAGTCAGTAGGTAAAAGATGGACGATCTGAAGTAAAAAATTCAGAAACCAACATTACAGGAAGAGTTAAACTACACGGGGAAAAATTTGCCCATTTTTACAAGGTAATTTGCCATCACAGATGGCGCCGAAAAAAGCTTAATGAAGAAGTTATTACAACATGATCAACTTGATGTTTGACCTTGAAGCTGGGAAAATGTCGAACAGCATGTTACCATCAAATGAAATTCATCGACTGGAACATGTTTACCATTCTGTTGAGATCCGTGGATTGAAACACATTCTTTCTGACCTCTGACCCTAGTATTGCAACCGAAGTATTTAATGAACACTTCAGGTTTTGCATGAATATCTCAGCCCCGGAAAGATCAAAAGGCCGTAATGTGTGTGGTAAAAGCAGGATTATCACACCGAAGGAGCAACGTAAGCTCAAAAGTCTCAAATCACGGCACCAAAAAACACATGGATTCGCTCTTATTACACAAATGCATAAAATGTTTGACGCCGTAGAATACGGAATACACACAGAATACATAGAATACAGAATACAGAACCTAAATGAGGAAAAACGTGCGCTTGAAAGCAGAGGGAAGAGCTTTGAGTTGATACAGTTATTGGAACCCAGAAGCTGTACAAGAGATCCTATTATCTCAGCAGTTACACTACAAGACAAAATCACCGTAGATGATCCTGTAACAATCTGCGAGGCTTTCAATTCATATTTTGCTGCTTCCTTCAACGTTGAAGGAAATATATTGCCTTCACCTCCTCCTGTAAAAACAAATACGTTCCAAAGCCACGTTTCTGTTGATGCAGTAAAAATACGCTCCCAGTTAGCTACTATCTTTTCTGGTCCAAAGGGTATTCACCCTGTTGCTCTCAACCACGGAGAAGATGACATTCCTCTTCTTTTGCTTAATATTTATACACTTTCCCTATCATTAGGCTCCTTCCCTCTCCAATGGAAATATTCTACAATTCAGTCCCGTTATAAAGGTGGCTCGCGACAAGACATAAGCAATTGTCTTTTCATTAACCATATTCCGATTTGTTCTGTAGTGTTGGGAAGGATAATAAAATGTCTCATGGTTGAACTCTTATTATCACAAAATCTTATAAACCACTCCCAGCATGGGTTGCTCAGCAAACTTTCGTGCATGACGTGCCAACTGGAATTCTTTGATCACGTTACAAAATCTGCTGACTCAGTGAATGCAATTATTATTATACTTTTGGACATGCAGAAGCTCTTGATCGTGTGCCTCATAAGCATCTTCTGATCAAAATGACATCTTTCGGTGTACGTGTTACATTGCTTTGCTGGTTTGCTTTACACCTTGTAGACCGCACACAAACAGTGAAAATGGGAGATAACAGCTAAACGTCTAGACCAGTCACCAGTGGAGTGATTCAAGAAAGCGTCCTGGGACCGTTACTCTTTCTTATGTATATAAACGATATATGTGAAGTTATCAAGTATGGCAAACTATCCCTACTCGCTGATGACCTCGAACTTGCCCACACTTTTCCTCCTCGCAACATCAATTCTTCTTTAGAAAACACGGAAAGACTTCGTGTCATCAGAGTCTTGGCGTCAAACTTGGCTGATGAAATTTTCAGCCAACAAATCCACCATCGTTGTAGACGGTTGTCATATACCAGAGGACTTTATAAAGCTGGATGGCCATGGTATTTCAACTGCCAACTCAGTCTGCCACTTGGCTATACGTTACTGAAACTCATTCAATTTTGCAGAACATAGACCTTTTCTAATAGCTAAAACTAGACGGACGATTGGACACATTAAGCACTCATTCTTCCTTCCTGTAGCTCGACTACATCTTCATAAGCTGTGCGTAAGACCCCAACTCGAGTACTGCACGTTCATATATAGTCACTTGCGCAAGTCTGATAGACTAGCCCTGGAAAATCTCCAATGTGCGTTCACGAAAGGTTTAGTGGGTTATCCGCCTTCTCTGAACTACGGGGAACGTTGCCAGATGCTTGAACTAAATCCTCTTTGGCTACGGCGTCTCAAGCTGAACCTTGCATTCATGTATAATTTAGATTATAGCAAAGAAATTACTGTCAAACTCGCGATTCACCTTCAGCATAGCTTGGAACACAACACCAGGAACAAAGAGTTCACCTTGACGGCTCTTGAATCCCGTAAAATTCTGAGATCAAATTTTTTCTAGTGAAATAGTCATGCATCTAGAACAAACTTCCACATGTAATTAGAACCAGTAAGAATATACATCAATTCAAACGAAGCTTAGAAACTTTCCTGACATTAACGAACGTCACGTCTATTCTCAAACTCTGCCCGCCTGAAGATAACATCTTTGAAAACGGACCTAATAACATCTAAACATCTGATCTAGTCTAATAACATCTGAGGGGAAAACTATATAACATGATGCAGCACCACATACACTTCGAACTGATCGAAGCTATCAACTTCACCATTCGAGGAATTTCTCAATTTCGAAGCTTATTGCTGAACAACAAAACTATAGGCAACACATGGTGACATGTTACATATCCCCGTTAGTAGTAACCAAACCACCCTGGTACTTTCTTACTCCATACTTAATGGTTACCAACTGCGTATAGATATCAACCACTATGCAATAGCTGTGCATGTTAAAACTGTTTGGAAAATATATATAACTAACCTGTTCGCCGCATATGATTACGTACAAATATGTGCCTCTTCCTATCCTAATAGACAACCTGGCAGCCGTCCTGTGTTGCTAAACATCTTCTCCGTTTTACATATCGGCCGTGTATACTAAATCGACGTTGGATTACGGTTGTAGTCATATACTAGGAAAAGCTGTGAATCGCGTTATACGATAACAACTGTTCGTTAGAGATATGTATTTTATTAACTAACACAAAATTGTAAATTTTTTATAAAAGGTTTGGTCAGAAAATATCGGATTCCACTGTTCGTCATACTTCACATGATAATTTTATGTTCCCCTGTTTATCACGTAACTTTGCTCTTCATCTATGATTCCATGATTAAATCTAACGCGAGACACTATTCCATAACGTCCGGACAATCAAAATCACGTGTTGGTTCGAAAATTTTCGAGGTCTGCGAAATTCCGTCGATTTTGAGGAAACAACAAAGCGCAACCCAGAAGATCGTCTATTTCTCCGCAAAAATTTGGGCCCTCCTATCTCCCCTCATCTGTACAAAATTTTCCGCATATTTTGCCGGAACAGTATACATCAAATAATGACTAAATTATTCGACTGATTATTTTCTCCATCCTCAAAAATCCTTTTTCTGGCCTGACCGTGACCATAGGGCCAGTGTTAACCATATGAAGCGAAAACTGATGTAACTATTTAGCACTTTTTAATCGAACATTGAAAATTTTGAGAACTATCATTTTAGGAGCAAGTGTCCCGACTGCTCCTTCATAAACTGGAATTTTTCTTTTCTGCTATGTCTGATGTCAGGATCCAGTTACATTTTGTTCGGGGTGCGGGTCCATGTATCGACACCGGCGGAGAAGTGGAGGTTGTAGACGAAGATCAGGCTCTTGAACCGGTTGTCCGTTACTGAGAGTAGCTTGAATCGCCCGCACTCGTGACCCACGATTGCGGCATGCGTTACAATGTCATTAGTTTCTCTCTTGATGAACTTGAAACAATGATATAGCATATTCAGCAGTGATGATTGCCAACAGAATATCTGCCCAAAGCACCTGATAATCTCCTCAAAGTGGAACCACGAAGATTTTGGGACAATATGAAGTTAGCATATCGTTCGTATCCTGCCGGTCCAAGTTTACGCAGCAACAGCCTTACCCATTGAGCGTCATCCAAGGTTTTTTTCAACCTGATTCGGAGGACGCTCTGATATCTTCGGAGCTATGTTTAGAACTGCTCATTCGAGGTTCGATCAAAGACAAATTTTGATATCGAATTCCAAGTGGAGTCCGTAAATCTACGGGACAGCTCGATAGCGTTAGAACTGGGATCACGGAGATCCAGTCTACACGTCAGCCCATCCATCAACTTCACTTTAAACATATCAAACTGCTTCTGCCTCTGATGTTGCCGAAGGAGCACCTGGAGTTGAGTAAACGTCACGGATATCGTGGAACCCCATTCCCATCGTAGACTATTATGACCGCAGAGGAGACTATAACGATAAGTCAGCTCCTCACAACGAAAAAGTATACTGCTGAGAAAACGCTTGAGACCTGCAAACCTCAAAATCCCGCAAACCTTTTCGACCAGGAGGCGAACTAACAAAGGGAAACGGATTCATTCACTCCGTGAAAATCGCAGTGCGACAGTGCTGCGTTGCAACATATAAACCGACCATCTTTACCTAGATAGCCCGTTACACTTGTGGACCCAAGTTCGGCAACGTAGAGATAGCTGAGGACAACGTTCTTCCAAAGAAGGGGTTCCAATAACAGTCCTGTAGAGGGAAACAACACGTTAATGTATCAGTGAAAGTCCCAGTGAGCCATGTACACGACTTACACAGACAAAAATCAAGACGGCGCCAACAACACAGCAGCGTGCTCTGTTACAGAATTCAAGCTCGATCCGTGCGTGCTTGCTGGTTTTGACTGCGTGTTTCAGTACCTATGAATTAAAACCAACTACCCGGGAAAAAAGAAAGTTCCGCCCCCTTCTGCAAACGCTAAAAGAAGGCTGATTGGTTGACTGACGTTCAGGATTACATAATGAAATTCTGGGACACTAGTAAGTTCAAGCCAATCAGTGACGACCGGATGGAAATAACGCAACTCGTCAATAAAACATGTACTCTTGACGCGCGAACTCGACGTACAAGCGTGCAAGTAAAAAGACAAAACGATAGCACAAACAGACGTAAAGCGAACGCGCGGAGCATGTGTCATACGTTCGAGTACGCAGGGTACCAGTTGGTTTCCTCACTCGTTCATGCAAACGGTTAAAAATATACGAAAGTTCGCAACAATTTAGTCAAACTCGTGAAGTCCAACTACGTAACGCCGTTAACTTGGACCGGAAAAGTTTGAGGAAATCGACACACCCACGTAACCCATCGATCACAGCTAATGATACATGGTCACGGAAGTCTCACTGTTTTGAACAAACCAGTTTGTAAGCATAAAGGAGTAAGTGTCAGCAAGCTGCCACGCGATATAAAGCAAAATACGTTGGCCACTTACTATTGCGCTGTGGCAATTGCAAAGTACGATGGTACGATGTTTCCAATTCGAAACAAGCTGGAAACGGCCATTTAGGCGTGAAGAGAGATTTTTAAATTTTTCGCGAAAAATTAAAATGCATAGTTCAGAACAAATATAAAAATTTTGTCAGGCGTAGTAGTTGCATTGCCATGAGAAAAGTCGGATGTACTCAAAAGTTGCTCATAGTCGCACTTTTATTAAGAAATCTGTTTCACTTTTCTTCGAAAAATGTATCATTTTGGACTTCGTAACCAATTTTGCGCTGTGTTCAGTTCAGTTCACAGGACGTGGCGGCTAGCAGCTTGGTAGTCCAGTTTATTACGCTGGTAGGCAACAACTTCCCGTGCTCCGATTTCGAGTATCCCTTATAAAAGTAGCACCAGGCTCGAGCTTCGCTATCATTAGAGCACGTCAGTAGTGCATATATGAACCATTGCCGGGACTAGAACCACGGTTACGGTGTTCATGAGACAACCATGTTTACCGCTGCACCACTGACCTCATGTTAGGCACGACCGAATTATCATGTGCGAATGTAAATACTTCCATCAGAATTTATACGGTGGAATACATACTTCCGTCACCTATAGACGCTCGTTATACGTTCAAACTTTTTCCATGTCAGTATTCCAGGTAGAAACCGGTCGAGGAAACGTTGTTCCTAAGAACGACCGCCTATGACGTTACCACCTGATCGTTTCTATCTACGATCCATATAGGACGGTGTGAACCCGGGTGACATGTCTCGCCTTATCGTTGACAACCTGCGTGCTGCCCAGTTTATTACCTTAGGACTGGGTTTCAGTGTAACTT
>JTDE01005099.1:35404-50536 GCA_014338405.1 Paragonimus skrjabini miyazakii
GGATACAGCGCAAAGGGGCCCTGCGATTCTAGAGTGGTCCGTCGCGAAGGGGGCGCTGATCGCCGGGTTCGACAGTCCAGCCGACTACCGGCAGGCACTGCGGCGGTTAAAGGGCGCCCGGCGTAGATCAAGAGGTCACACTCTGGTTTGTGTCGCTTCGTTGTGGGCAGCGTTGTCAAGAGCCCTGCCACACTTGGTTCAGGACTCAGAGCGGCGCAGGCTGACGGACCAGTTCTTGGACGGAATGCCACTGACAGTCAGGTATCAGCTCTGGAGGGCTCTCATGGCACATCCAGTAACGTTGGAACACCTAGCTGATGCGGTTCAACAATTACTGGCAGGAAACTCTCTCATAGTCAACGAGTTGAAGACAATTGAACCAACTGAAGTGAATGACCTGCAAACTGTAGTGAAAAAGGTGACTCAATAAGTGGCGGCTTCGAAGGTGAAAAAGGAGAATAACCGTTACGACGTCTGCTATCGATGCGGAAGAGGTGGACACCGGGGAAAGGCTTTCCCACATGGCAAGAAAAAGCAACACAAATGACCGCTTCAATTATTGTCTTTTTTCTGGGAAGGGAGATTCGATAATAGAAGTAGTTGATAAGACGAAAGTTCAGGCTAGGATAGAAATCAATGGTACTTCGGAAGTCTGTTTGAATGACACTGGGGCTGCGACTTCTTTGATTGGACCGGGGCCAGAAAAGACTGTTCATCCATGTACAGTGGTTGTTCGAACAGTCGGTGGGTTTACTCTTAAAGTTGGTGGCCTGGCAGTATATGATGTCTGAATCGATGGTCACGTGGTCAAACACCCTTTCGCTGTTTCCATCGATGAACGTCAAACCATAGTGCGAGCGGATTTTTTAACCGCGCTGAGGCCATGATTGATTTGAAGCATGATAAGCTCGTAACAAAGTATGGAATGTTTTCATTAATGAGAGGACGCAAAACCCGGTTTGGTCAGGTTGAGGCGAACGCACCCAGGGCAATTCCAACTTGTGACAATCAGTTGCTGAAGGAAATGATACGCAAAGTTCAGGAACTGTTCATCACAGACCAAGACCCGTATGGTTGCTGTGATTGGACTGAACATGAAGCCTCCATTGAACCAGGGCGGTTTCGACCCTTCGGCCCCAGGAGAACTCTGGTCCACCTGCAGCCGGAAATCAAGCAACAAGTGGAAGGCATGCTGACAGAGGAAATCGTTGATGAGGCTGATAGCCCGTTCAGTTTTCCTGTTCTGTTGGTGAGGAACCCCAGAGGTATACTTCGATTTTGTGTCGACTTCAGACGGCTCAACAAGATTACAGTCAATGAAGCCATAGCAGTCTCAGCGGTGGCAGAGATTGTCGATATGCTATAGAACGCCAAGATATTTACAGTGCTAACCGTGCGGTCTGGATATTGGTAGGTTCCACTCGGGCAAGTAAACCGAGATGAAGCAGCCTTCACAATGAGAGGAAAGCAATACCGCTTCAAATGTATGCCGTTCGGATAGTCAGGCGCCCCTTTTACGTTTAAACGACTGATATTGAAGGTGCTAGACGGATTAAACAATACTAATGTCTATGGGGACGACATCGTCATCTACAGCGCGAATGAGATGGTACATACGGCCAACGTTTCAAGTGTATTGCAGAAGATTGATCAAGCCGGCCAAAGAAACAACAATTCAAAGTCCCAGCTGTCGAAACGAACAGTAGTTTTAATGGGTCACAAGGTCGGTTAGAGCGAGGTCCAAACATTGCCCGAGAAACTGCTGGTGTAACAGGTAAGTCAGACGTTCTGGCTTCGTGTACTCGTTACACTCGTAAACCAACTTTGTGCAGCGTGAAGACACTGGGGGACAGCGAATTTTTGAAGTAAGGGCTCCAAGGCTAGCCCTGTGAAATGAGACACTAGAAACATGTGTGAGCCAAAGGCCCAGTAAGACATGCACACGATTTACACCATCGAAAATCAAATTGGCGTCAACAACGGGGCAGCACAGCGCGTAACACTTGCGATCAAAGCCACTCCAGCGCCAACATCAAAAATGACGTTACGACAGTTTCTCGGTCGCGTCGGGTTCTACAGCCGCTTCATCTAAAACTTCAATGAACTGGACAGTCAATTATACGAAATTCTGAAGAAGGATTGCAAATTTTACTGGACAGAAAGGGCCAATCTAGCGTTTGTTGAGATCCAACAATTGATGGTTGAGAAACAGCTGACCCTGAAATTGCCAGTGGCTAGACAGAGCTTCATTATCGAGACAACGTGATCGGACTCAACAGTACTGAACTGGAGAACGATCATGGAAAGTTGCAAGCAGCGCAGAGGATGGATATGGCAATCAAAAATGTGACTGATCACCTTCTATGAAGAGAACAACCACCAGAAGACGATGAGAATCCGGAGGTGAAAGCTTTCAGAATGTGCTGGTCAGACTTGCGGTTGAATAGTGCCAGAATTTCAATGTACCAACTGCGGGAGGGAATGAGCGTGCCTGTTATACCGATGGAGTTGAGAGCGACAGCTATGAGGGAATGTCATCGACCGGCTCATACGGAATGTCATTGAACTTACGAAATGCTGAAGCAGAGGGAGTACTGGCCGGGCATGTAGAAGGATGTTAAAAATTATGTGCTGTAGTGTCAGCAATGTCAGCTGTTGGAGAGCATTAACCACTCCAGTCGGTATCCTACATAACCAATTCCAGTCAATGAACTTGAGGAATTATGTTTGGTGGATGCGATGGACCGCGACTCAGTAACCACTTCCGGGAATCAGTAAATCATAGTCATGACGGACATTTAACAAGATGGATTGGAACAGCCGCTATACCCGACCAGTGTGAAGGCAGAGCGGTAATGGAACATATTGCTGTAGATCATGGTATACCACGAAGCACTTTCACTGACCTAGGTCCATGCTTCGAAAGTGAAGAGTTTCAGAGCTGCTTGGAACTTTTCGGAATCAAGAAAATTCGTACGACGCCACACCATTCTCAATCGAATGGACAGACGGAACGAAACAATTGCACAATCAAGGAATTGTTGGCGGCAAAAGGAGGGAGCTTGGAGGAAACACTACAACTGATTCTGTTGGCCCACCGCTGTCCGCCACATGGGACAGCGAAGAAATCGCCGTCCGAGCTAATGAACGAGCGCGTGCCACGTCTTCCAGTCGATCAGGAGGTTGGTTTATGGGGAAACCGACGGACGAACACGCGCGAATTATCAGAAGCTCGGAGAGTGTCCAACCAAAACTTGACGAACGCACAAAAAGTTTTCAAGGAGCAGTCAGCCGCAAGGTTGTCGGATCGAAGTGCTGTGTCTGAAATTGATTCGAGCATCAAGTACGGAGACCGACGGAATCCAGGTGCAGCAAAACCCTGATCTAGGAAGTTCCTGACTAGATAGAGAGGACCTCATTTAGTAGTGAACCGCCGTGGCCTAGTGTATCTGATTAAGAACGAGAAAAATCAACATCGAGTACACGGAAGCCAGCTTCGTAAATGGTATGACGCTCCGAGTAGAAGAGAATGCACACCAAGAGCACTGACGTCCCTGAGACCGGTACGCAGATCGTCTAAAGAATAAACAGTACCTGAACGGCTGTTGCTACAGATGGAACAATCTTTGCGGGGGAAAAGTGTGGTGAGGACGAGCAATCGCCCCATATCACTCACACCACTGCTATTCACTAGTGGGGCCAGGACATAGATTTTGACATCGAAGTAGCCGCAAGAAAAATACAAGGAAAAGCATCGGGGTGCAGCGTCACATGAAATGATTTTTGGTACGTAAAGGTACCTATGAGAACTGAGCATTGGCGTCTGTGGCAACCGTGGCGGTCTGGGCCAAGTACCGTACATAGATGAGATTTTTTTGCTTTTTTTGTTGAAACGCATGATCCGTGGGTTGCTTTTTTGAATAAACAACCCTTGCAGCATCCGTGTTCTTGGTTCACAACAAAAGGTTTTGTTGTAACCCGTGAATACGCCGAAAAAACCTGCTTGTCGTGGCTGCAGAGGTCGTCAAGAACAAGCCACATTAGCTAAATCGTGGAAACAGGTTGACAGGCGGGGACCTACCTACGCTGGCGTCATCCGTTTCCTTGGTGTGGTCGGTGGGAGTCACTTCAGATGCTGGACCAACCGCCCACTGTAATCCGCAAAGTTGATGAGTCCAGTTGCGCACGGAGCGACCATCTTCCCAGGTAAGCCCAACGAGCACCCGAGAACTAACTGGGAGGGTGATATATGGGTTGGTGTTTAGCGTGTTCCAGATACATAACAAGACTAATGATAGAAACTCACAACACAAATATTTTTTGCTGGGAGATTAAGAATTTTTCAGTTGCGGATAAAAACTTTCAAGAAATCCCCTGGTTACACGGTAGCACGCTGTGATGCGAATTCGACTATTTCGTAGCGTGCTGAGAAGTGATGCAAAGGTTAGGTCAAAATGTGCCTTGCGGTTTGTGGTAACTACAGCCGGACGATCAAGTTGGTTGGCCGAACTTTCCAAAAATGCTCGTGCGAAGGTTTCTGATGGGCAACTTCTGTCAACGCATTGATTTGCCTACAAATGCTGAGACACACATGTACCCACGAGAGGATGGGAAGGGTCCGGTCAGGTCAATACTGACATAATAGAAACGCTGATCAGGGGCTGAAAAACTCGCCAATCTAGCACGCACGTGACGACGAGTTTTAGACAACTGACAATGCACAGACGAGTTGGTTCATGGACGGATGTTGCGACTAACCTTGCGCCAGACTAAACGCCTGACGACCACCTTGACTACCGAGCGCCTGCTTAGATGAGACATGCTGGGAACGTCTTAAAAATTTGGTGACGAGTATCCGGAAAAATAACCGGGCGAGGTGTATTTTGCGAAGTGTCATAAATGATAATCGCTTCGGATGAGTACATGGGGGCACGTTCTGTCTTCACGGAACTTGGCGGACAAAGGCGTTCTGTTTTCATATCACTGACCTGTGACACCGCGACCGCTGCCAGATCGACTGGGTTTTCTGCCATGTTCGTTTTAGCATTTTTGTGTGGGGGGGCATTAGGAGCTGGTTTTGAACTACCTGAAATGTGCCGGGATCGACGATGAACTGGTCGTCACAATCCAGGTGTCGAGTCTTTCTGGGGAAGTACTCGTGGGATATGGATAGTAAAGCACATTGTAGTGAATTATGGTCTGTAAATACGATAAAACTTCTGCCTTTGAGGACATTTCGAAAACGACGGGTACTGCAATATACCACTACGTTCGCTTGCAAAAACACCATATCGTGGCTTGGTAAGTGCCGAACGATTACAGAAAAAGGCCACCGGGCAGCAGTCGTCATCGAGTTGTTTCTGCATGACGGTCTCTTCAACCACGTCTGATGCATTCACATTTGGCGCTAGAAGGACTGGCTGGTGATTGTGTAACATTCATGCTGTATTGAAGGTAGATGTTTTAAGCTTAATAAAAGCATTTTGTTTGGCAGTTGGGAATAGAAGCCAACGTACCTTACTTCTCAGCAGGCCGGTGAGCGGATGCAGTAGATAGGCACAGTTAGAGACGGGCCAGTGGCTAAAGTGTACGAGGCCACGGAAACGACGATTTTGTTTAGACGGCGTGGGCTCCGGGTAGCCCACTATTTTCTGTACTTTATCGGAGAGAGGTTCAATTCCGCTAATAGATAAACTGTGACCTGAAATGGTTGTGCAGGGCATTCCAAACGAGAACTTGGTCAAGTGTACTGTCATCTCGTAGCGCGACAAACTGGCAGACACTAAGCGAGCGCGCAAGGTTGTTCCTGTGTTGTGCTAGCGACAAAGATATCATTCAAGTGCAAGCAAACATCGGCAAGTGCATGACACACATTGTGGATAAAACATTGGAAAGCCTGAGTAGCGGTGCCAAGATCAAACTGCATACGTAAAAGTTCGAAAGGGCCGAACGGTGTTATGACTGCTGTCTTCCAGATGTCCTCAGGAGCTACAGGAGTCAAGTTATAATTGCAAACCAGGTCGTTTTTGGCGAATAATTGCTTCCGTGACATGTTTTCCGTCAATTTCTGGGTGTAAAGGTTCGAATACCTATCGGGAGTGGTTGTGTTGTTCAGTGCCCGCTAGTCGCCACATGGGCGCCAACCTTTTTCACCTTTTTGGATACCGTTTACGACCGGACGCCTGTGGACAATTGCACGAATGGATAATGCCTGGCTAAGGCATGGGCTCAACCCCAACTGGGACAATTGTTAGCTGATTGGGAGCTGAGCGTTGTGAATGGACTCTAATTGGCGGCTCTTTTGTGGTAATGTGATGAACGACCTCGATTGTCACGACCGGTGTCTCGTTAGCTCATCATATGAACTCAAGGAGTGCAGAAAAGAGCTATCGTTAGGCTCGCTAAATATGATGTCGTATAACACTGAACTAATCACAACCGTGTGTGACGGTTCACTCCGGACGTCAAGGTATCTACCAGGCGTAACTGACGTGCGTCGACCGGTAAATCGAAATGTCGGAGGAAATCGATACCAGTGATGGGGGACGGAATATCAATCACGGAGTAAACCCAGCAAAAACTACGTCGATGATCAGGATTTAACCTCAACAGTCGATGACTGAAGTTTCTAATGAGCATACCGTTTGGAACTCAAAATGTGGTACGGGATTCCAGTCACGGGCCAGTTGCCAAATGCACAGCAGCACAAACTTCTGTTCATATGTTAAGTACAAACTTTACTCTGGAGGTTGAATCGTTCGGACAAATGACGATCGGCTTATGACTGAACTGTGGCTGTTGTCACTGAAATTCGCCGGCTTTCTGATTTAGCCGACTGTTACCCCGACGGGATATGGTGATTGGTATCGTTCGGCGTTTTAACTGTGCGTCGCATGGTACCAACGAAGGCCGCTGGTCTTTTGTTTGGTTGACGATTGGGCAAACATTATAGGACTTTTGGATGGCGTCCTGAGAAGCTGAATGCTGGCACAAGGGTTCGCTGGTTCACGTCGAAACTGAGTTATCTCGGCGTTTGCTCAAGGTGGGTTGTGTTCACGATGTCCGTCAAGTGTCTTGCACAGAACTGCTATTTCGGCGTCCTCCATGGTCAATAGGCTATTTGAAAAACCGTTGTCAGTAATTAAACGGCCAATTAGTAGCGGAGGCACCAAGCCCAGAAGGCTTGGGCGTAATGCAATGGTCGAAGCCAACAGGTCACCCAGCGGATGTGAGGTTAACACAGGTAAGAATCCTTGTGTATATTTAGAGAGTCGCTCTATCCACAGCCCTGGATTTGCCCACCGTCTACCTTCTGTTTTGAAGAAGAACCGAGGGCTCCTTGGCGCCCAACCGTAACTGTGAACGGGTTGTTCGAGACGGATTTTCTCGGACGCCTTGTTCCATATGAATTATTTGTTTAGCAGACACAACGATTAGTTGTTGAGCTTAGTAGGATATTACCAACGCGGCTAGGTATATCACGGTTAATGTATGCCACGATTTGAGAAAACCTATAAAAATCTGCGTTTATACGCCTTTTGCCGAACCCTATTTCTGCCGCAGCGGACGACGACTTTGGATGAGGATCGTCAAAACAAGGACAGCTGACATGGTCATTAATGAGAAAGATGAGAAATTTGGCGGAAACCTCGTATTGTCCAGAGTGACTGAGCGAATCTGGACGGGATATAATGTAAAAGACATACTTATACACCATGCACTCGAACATTAACCTACTGAAAGAAAAATGGCTTACTAAATTGGAATGTGCACCATGGCGTCTAGTCTAACCGGGCTCGTTAGTAATAATAATACTGATATATTTCCCAACGCATCTGTGAGAAACACGCTGAGATGAGCGTGAAAGATGAAGCGAATCGAAGACGTCTGGTTGAGAAGAACGCAATTAGTGAACTAGAAGCATATTTTCGACGCATGCGAGGTGCAAGATGAGGCGATAACACAACAAAACGATAGGAGAGCGCGCGTTGCGTGGGTAATACGTTCGAGTGCGCGGGGTACCTGTTAGTTTCCTCACTCATTCAAGCAAACGGTTAAGCATATAGGA
Source organism: Paragonimus skrjabini miyazakii (assembly GCA_014338405.1). Taxonomy (NCBI): domain Eukaryota; kingdom Metazoa; phylum Platyhelminthes; class Trematoda; order Plagiorchiida; family Troglotrematidae; genus Paragonimus; species Paragonimus skrjabini miyazakii. The sequence goes on from JTDE01005099.1 coordinate 43,473, forward strand.
AAGTTTGCAACAGAAAGTGGACAGATGGCAATCGGAACACCAACATAATGGGCAGAAAGCAAGTAGGGCCGCTACACACTACACCACAACTCTGACTACTGATTCGAAATATACGGTTGAGATTTGCTGATCCTAACGACTTTTTCCACCTTAGTATCCACACATCTGGCTGCTTGTATGCGTCGGTGATATCCCAGCAGTTGCTTGACTGTTTGTTCTGATTTTACATCTTGCTTTCTTCTGTTTTTCCTGCCCTATCTTCCCTTCTACAACAACCATCTAATTTATTTCTGGACCCAAGTCATATTCCAACAGTTATGACCCCGAATGAGCTTTACGGTGACAATAGCAACGACACTGTGTCTGCATACATTTGATGAACATTCTACGTTAGCTAATGGTCATGCAATCACACCGCACTTCGTGAGAAGAATTCTCCTGACCAAACTGAGGCGAAGCATTGGGTTTTTCCAACTGTTGTGGTATGGCGAGATCGATGGAATTCGAGAGGAAAAGAAGCTAGATACCAATGGAACTCGCCGCATGTGAACTGCATGCCGTGATTGGCTCACTTTCAAATCTGCGGGATGACTTGCAACGGAGATTGTTGTAAGTTTCTACTTGTAATCTTACGCACACTGACTGGAGTTCCTAAACCCCTTGTGACAAGCTAACAGAAAGCTGGCGGGAAACACTTCTTACATTCAAAATCATAATCACAAATGGTCATCCAAGATGAAACCTCTCCATGTTGGCGAAGACCGGCAACTTAAGAGGACACGAGTTCCAGCTGGACATGATGCGTAGTCACAGGTTCGAAACCCGAGTTTGCCCATCTTGAGAAGCCCTTCCAAAGAAATTCATAGAAGCCACTAATTTCCGGACGCTCAAGAAGCGTCGTAATGGCCAGCCGTTGACAAGATGGCCTACTCTTAGAATATCCGACTGCTGACGCGTATGTAATGCGTGTGTATTATACCCAGTATATTCGTGTGCGTTGCCGATCTGGTTGGCCTTGTACGCGTGCTTTTCCGCTGAACTCGCCCCGTCAAGTTCGGTTAATTTGGATCAACCACCCGTTGATGTTATATTCTCTCATGATAATTTCTTCTCCTTGTTATTGTTAACATCTGTACCTCCTATTTCAGTTATCGTTTGTTCTACTATTTTCTCCTAGTTCCTTCGGAAGAGGGGATGAATATTTGTCCGCATTACCGTAACACACGATAACATGACGCTTCCCGTCTGTGTTACTGGAATGATGATTACCGTATTCAACAAGCAGCTGTGTAAAATACTTTCATACTGGGTTGGTAAAGTGACTATGGAGGACGAATGACCATCCAGCGTCCGCTTAGAAATTGTAGTTGCCATGAGTGCTTAAACTATTAAAAAACACAGACCTATACGAACTGAGAAGTCATGATCCGGGGGTTATCGATTGGATAGAACAGAGTAATTTTGTTCATTCTCCTTTCGAAATGATCGGGCAGGCTGAACAGTATTCATACAAGGTTGCGGTTGAGCGTTTGGATTTGAATATTCGGTCATGCCTATTGTGAGGTTGCGGGCGTTGTGGTTAACATGCCAGTCTTACATGCGCGAGGGTCAGAGTGCAAACTCCGATCCGGACAAGGATATGCACTACTGATGAGCTCTAATAAGAGCGAAACTCGAGTCTAGTGTTTCCTTTCAAAGTGGGCTAGCCGAAAAGCTTATCTGAATGCGAAGACTGCGATCGAGTGTGGGTGGTGTTCAATTTTGAAATAACCTAAATCCCCGAACCTTCACTACTGAAACTATTACTGACCGGAGAGTTTGTTAAGTGCAGTGGGAAAATTCTTGGAAAGGCACATTAAGGACAAGTTTCCAACGGATCTGGGTAAAAATGGTCCTGTTTTGTACTGCAAAAACACGGTTTCCAGAAAGGGAAATCTTGTTTATCCAAACTTTTATACTTCATGGACGAGGTCACCAGAAGATTGGACAAGAGCAAGATAATCGAGACACACTACCTGGGTTGCAGCAGATCCTTTGATCTAGTAAATCACCGTCATCTCGTCCACAAGTTAGCATGGTTTGATATCTTCAACCAAGTGGCTGATTGGGTAGAGGGTTTCTTGTGTAACAGGGTTTCAAAGTGAAGGTAAGAAACAGACTGTCTGTAGTAGGTATAACCCAAAGCGGTGTCCCACAGAAACCCACTGAACCCTCTTTTTTTCCTGCTGTTCGTAAATGGTCTAATGATAGGGCTTGGTAATCTGTTCTTCGTACTTGCAAGTGATGTTGTGATAGCGGGGTCGCCAAACCGGGAGGTCTTAACGAAGGATCTCACGGCACTAGCAAAGTGGTCTCTCGAATGAGCCCTTCCATTAAATATCGCCAAATGCCAAATGGTAACTGGAACCTATGAACTACTAGAAGTGCCGGTCCCCATGTTCCATTCACCATTAAGTGTATAAAAATTGTTCGAGACTTGGGAGTGTTTATCAAAAATGACTTAAGACCGACAGCTGCATGCACAACGGCATCACATGGAGCCCGCAGTGAATTGGTTAAGCTTGATAGGGTTTTATCCCATAGGCGACCAGAAGTTTTTTTGCCGCTATGTAAAATCATAGTTCAACCTCACCTGGAGCATCGTGTGCAGACGTGGGCAGCCTGTTTGTGTAAAGATATCTAGTGCATTAAGAGAGTACAACAACTTGCAACTGGAATGATATAAAGATTCAAGGGAAGCTCAATCATGACCAGGTAAGTGAGCTGGGATTGTATTCCATGGAAGGGAGAAGGATGAGAAGTTATCTTATTGAAGCCCTCAGAATTCTTAGAGGCATAAGCGGTGCGAAGACCACCGACTTGTCCGAATAAATGGGTCAAGACGCCATCTCCAGAGCCCACAGTCTCCGATTAAAGAAAACTGGGGCTCGTTTAGATATACAGGCAAACGATTTTAGCCAACGGATAGTGAATGCGCGGAACAAGCTTTCATGTAAAGTGGTTCCCGGAGATATTCCGATCTCCTACGAAGAGCCCAGATCTCCTTGAGGACAACGAACAAGATTGGCAGGTGGAGTTTACACGAAGGACTGTGGCAGCGTGAGGGCCCATTCTTGTCTTTGTATTTCCATTAATCCTGTCAGTGCTTCACAAGGCAGATCCTAAACGGTGGTTAGAGCATTTCTGACTGGCGGTCAGTGTTTCAGATTACATCATTTAAGATGGGGTGTGTTGAATCGTTCGCTAACGACTCAAGTTCACAACGAGTTGTGCGTAAGCTGTTGATCCAAAAATGCCTTTCTCGATATCCAACGGCAGAGAAGATAATCTATCTTCGAAACGGGTAATGAGAAGGCGCTCGTGATAACTGGATTTAATACGGCACCGATTGAACCAATGTACATGAAAATAAAATATTTCACCTCGAATGTGAAAAATCTTCAGAGATTGAATAGAGAATATGCCTATACAACAAATCTGACAACTAGACACCGCTCAGTAATGGGGGACGATAAAACGGAATTGAGTTCACTCAAACGAATGGACATTGGTTGGGTTGGAGCAAAACGGTTGTTCACTCATCGAGAAATGGTAAGAATTATAAGCTACTTAGGAAATAATATGGAGGAAGAATGTCTTATTTTGACAGTTAGAAATGTACGGGGCTCAAACTGAATGACAGTAAAGGAAACGGTTACGGTAGTTTGTGTAAGAAAAAAATGGTTAATATTGTTTATGCTTAAGGAACATAATGAAATATAGGGCCACCCTTCAACACCAATCAAACAAGGCACAGCAATCTCAACATGATGCAACAGACCTTAACAACATCAACAGGGTGACCTCCCGAATATACTCACTTTATGGTAGATAACGCAACATAGACGTTGATGTTCAAACTTCCCAGGGTGAAGTATGGAGTGAAAGAATATAGGTCTTCTGGTACGAGAATGAAGGCTCATCAAACGGCATTATACCATTGTTTTATGGGTGTTTATTTCAACACATTTCCTCTAACTTGTGATCCACCAACTCGTAAACTTTCACGTTGATACCAACGTTCCTCTCTTTTGGTCTCACACAGCCGAGATGTTTTCATGTAGTTGTGATATATGCTCGACATAAATGAAAAGCTTCTGATCGCAGACCGGACTGCTGCAGCGGAGGACATCGTTGTTCGTAGGCCAGGAATGGTGACACCACGGGTGGCAACTGGAGAATCGCGAATTCTTCCAACACCGCTGTTCATACGGGGCCATGTGTCGAAAGAATTATCTGTTAGCCTGCTACATTACACTTCACTCCTAAGTTCCAGGCAATTTAACCGTGTAACAGATTGGTCAAACCAACGTGACATAAAATACAAAAGTATCAAATGACAAAAACGCTACTGATGGCATCAAAAGGAAAACCTTTAAATCATACGTATTTGAGGTAACAAAATAAGGGGTGGAAGGTTTAATTGGGCCTGAATAGTCGATTTTGGATTTGTCAACGATATAATCAGTCCTGTGAGGGTCTGTTTATACACTCATGAGTTGTGGGTCACTGCTCCCCTATTTCCTGCACTCTTTGTTGCCAGGTAACTGGTAAACAGGTAGTCAGCTGGCGTGTAGCGCAAGTCTGTTCAGTTGATAGAGTGTGTCCTGCACTGGCACAGAAGGTTGATGGTCAAGCATGTTTGTTGCAGCATACCTACTGGAGTGTTTCATTTTGGAGATCTCATCACAAACAGGGTTGGGCTTGTAATCGGAGGGTTAGTTGATGTCCCTTACGCAAGTTTATTACTACTGTCTGCCTTGTTTCCGTTGGTTGAAATCCTTGAAACTAGTAGTCTGAGGAAAACGCATACCAGATATTATGTACCCGAGCAATCATCATTCCTATTTAAGCATATGCGACCACTAAGAAAGAATAAACCTTTGACTCTGTCTTTGCGGCTGCCCGACGGGGAGACGTCGTCTGACTCCCTAGTTGTGGCCGAGTTATTTAGGGACTACTACACGGCAGTATATAGCGTCGCACCGCCGGACTGACACCCTATTCTTCAGCCGCAGAAGTTCCGGCAGCCACTCTTTACCGCCGAGTTTTCTGTACTGGATGTTGAGGGCCTTTTACTCAAGGTGAATTCATACAGTTCAATGGGTCCAGACAAGGTCCATCCCAGAATTCTCAAAGAAGCAGCCGCTAGTCTGGCAGAAACTTTTATAAGCCGTTTAAACAGACACTCCAGACTGGCACTCTCCCGAGCGCATGGAAAGAGGCGACGGTCACGCCCATATTTAAAGCGGGTGACCGGCACTCTCCGGCTAGCTATCGGCCAATCAGCCCTACTAGCATACCGTGTAAGATAATGGAGCGCTTATTAAGGCATGCCATCCTTAACCACCCTATATCAAACCATCTTTTTTCCTCTACCCAGCATGGCTTTCTTCCTAATCGGTCATGCGTAACTAGTATGCTTGCTTTCATGGACAGTCTGACGGAGGCCAGAGACAATGGCCTTATCTCAGATGCCATCTTATTCGACTTTGCCAAGGTTTTCGACCGTGTCCCACACGGCCCCCTGAAACACAAACTGGAAGCCTATGGTATTCTAGGACAGGCTCTCTGCTGGATTGTTTCTTTCCTTGATAACAGAACGTTTAGAGTTAAAACCGGATCAGACCTCTCATCTCCCTCTTTCATTTCTGTGAGAGTTCCTCAAGGGTCGGTGCTAGGTCCTCTTTTATTTCTGATCCATATAAGTTATCTTCCAGACAACATTTCCAGCAACGGTCTCCTATATGCCATTGACCTAAAAATCTGGAATGCCACTGATCCCAGTATACTACAGATTGATCTTGACGCGATTAATCGTGGGTCGGATGATTGGAGTCTCCCACTAAATGACAGTAAGTGCGCACATGTGTCACTTGGTGGAGATTCTGGCAACGCCTTCGCGATTCACAGTGCACTCGGCACAGTAGATATCATGAAAATCGATCTGAAGAAAGATCTGGGCATCTGGCTTGCGTCCAACTTATCCTTTGCGCATCACCACGAGATGGCAGCAAAAAAAGGGTTTGCTACTCTTAGGATGATTAAGCGCACTTTCCCACGCATGGACAAGAAAGCGTTCCAAACGCTTCACGGGGTTTATATAAGGCCGCTCCTCGAGTATGCTAATCAAGTCGTTTATACCGGCCTGAAGAAAGACATCTTAGCCATTGAGCGTGTCCAGTGCGTGACTACCAAACTAGTCACAGGTCTCAGTAGTGTCGCGTACGAGTCTGTACTTGGAATTCCTGATCTATACCCATTCGAATTTCGACGACTCCGCGGTGATTTGATTTTCACACACTTCCTCTTTAGAATAGGTCTTGTTGATTAGTTTTTCACTGTAGCGAATGCTGACGGTCGGCGAGGACATAACATGAAGCTTTTCAAGCTTCGTCCTCGGACCCCTAATAATAACAATAATAATAATAGTGGTATATTTCTCAACGCATCTGTGAGAAACACGCTCAGATAAGCGTGATCAGTATACACATGGTAACGTCAAACGCACACCGTACTCAAAATTGCTAATTGTACAATACACCAATTATGAAAATAAAGTTACAAAACGGACATAATAATAGAGGAACATTCTAGTTTATGAAGAACCATTTGGCTCACTTGCTTCTTAAACGAAAATTCTCCAAATTTTTAATGTTCGATAAAAAATGCTGAGTAGTTACATTAATTCTCGTTTTACAAGGTTAACGTTGGCCTTATGTTCGAGGTTATGCCAGAAAAAAGATTATTCAGGATGCAGAAAATGAACAGTCGAAGGATTTTGCCATTATTTGATGCAGACGGTACCGGAAAATTATGTAGAAATTTTTGTGAAGGTGAAGGATGATAGAAGGGTTCCAATTTTTGCGGAGAAATGGACGATCTTCTGGACTGGACTTCGTTATTTCCTCAAAATTGACGGATTTTCACATACCTGGCGAATTGTCCAACCATTACGGGGTTTTGATTGTCCGGACGTCATGGAATGTTGTCTCGCGTTAGAATTTATCGTGTAGTCGAAAATG
>JTDE01005100.1:13265-51702 GCA_014338405.1 Paragonimus skrjabini miyazakii
GTACTTCGGAATGCGCTTTGCAGCCTCGAAATGCAAAATGCTTCAGCAAGATTGCTGTGATTATGTAGATTTAATGTTAGGTAATGAAATCATGGAGGTTGTTGACCGGTTTGTATACCTGGGAAGCTGCATCAGCGGCGGCGGCGAAGATGTAGGGAATGAAATAGAGGCGCTGTGTGTGACGCTGTTCATTTAACGCTGATATAGCATGTTGACCGGTTTGTATACCTGGGAAGCTGAATGGCAAGAGACGGAACTTACCGGCTCAATGTTACCACGGTTAGCTATATCTGTTGTGGGACCTGTGGAGTAACTATCAGAAATGGAGGTTTGGAGGGGCCTGAGAACTAAATTTGATAGGACAGTGGGGGAGCAGTCAGCAGTAGCATGTTTTCGCCTATCCATCCTGCTGTATGTAACAGATAGGGCGACCCGGTTTATACTGCGAGACGGCTGATGCATTGTGGAATTACTTGTGTTGTGACTATTCATGGTTGTGTGTGGGCTGGGATACTGCCAGGGCGCCCAGACCTAGACATGAGAACGATTAGGGTTCTCAACCAAAGCCTTCGGCTCAAAAGCCTATACCACAAGGCAGCGGGTGGGTGGCAGTGTACCATAACTGGTACATTTTTCGGAAAAAGATGCTAACCTTCTTCCAACCCCCAACCTGGATGATCAAGAGACTGGTTTGTCAGACCTCTACCTATTGGCCTGCCTGGCATGAGTGACTGCCGGTGTGGTGGCCACAGCGTTATGATGATGATGATGGCCACACCGTCCAGTTTAGACCAACCGGTGATCGAGATGCGCAAGCCGTCACACCGCGTCAAGGTGCAATCTCATTGATGGCTGCAGAGGCAATCGGAATCTAGTTGCGACACCCTGCTGTTCAAGCACTTAAGTGTGGTTATGACGTGCCGTCGGTGGAATAAGTAACTCCACCCACAATAACCACGTCAGTCGTTCCAAAATATCCATAAATTCACACTATCAAGCAATTCTCGCTTGACGACTGTTTTTTATCTATTGTATTGCAGTTGGCCTCCAGATGCCGCACACTGCGTTCTGACTTGTGTTGAACTGAACTGTCTGTTGAAGCTACAAAGACGCAACTTCCATTAAGTTCCCTTGTAATTGTGATCTTAGTTCTTGTCGGACTTCAAGAAAACCTTTTTCGTTTTTTAATAGGGTTCAGCCTCCTGTGGTGCCTAATTAATCCTGCTCTAGGTTAACACAAGAACGACCGGGTAGCCCAACATTTTTCATTGAACGGAAGGTATATCTTATTAGGTTTTCACAAAATCTCGGTAGTTCACCTCCGACCAAGTCGTTTCTGCATCTTTGTGTATGTTTGTAGTTGGTAAACAACTGATAGTTATTGATCCTTTCTGGTGGTGTTCACTTGACCATGTTGTCTAGCGCTTCGTTCATACTCTTTTTAATTGATATCAGCCACTAGTGTGTTGTTTCGGACGATGATGATGCCGATGTAAGAATATTCACTATATCAACCTATCATTTGTCATTAGCTCTTTTCATTTATTTCACTCTATTTCAGACAATGTCGCGCAATTCAAAGCATATTGAAGTCAGCTCAGTATCCTTGGTTGATTTGAAAGCGGAAATTTCTCGTAGACAGATAGAAATTAAACAGAAGGCTGAAAAGCTTGCCGAAGGATGTAGTGTTATTAAAAATGTTTCCTCCAATTCAGTTGAAGGGAAAAAGTCTATCTGGCGTAGGCCACGCAACCAGAAGCCAATGAGCTCGGTACCGGAAGCTTCTGAACTGAATTCGGAAGACACTCAACAGCTGGAGAACATTAAAAGAAAATTGGAGGCTAAAGCCAAACTTTACGAAGCACTCAGGGCGGCTGCCGCGTCCGGTACTATGTGTTATTCAAAGAGTCGAATCCACCCCGAAGAGGATGACACTCCATTAGTAGATTTTGAACTGAAAGCACGGGAGGAGTCCCGGGTTTGTCGATCTCCTTCTCGGTCCGATAGCGAGAACTCCTGTAATACTGATGACGGAAAGCCCTATCCTGCTGCATGTAGTGACGAGGAGTGGGAGGAATACACGGATGATCTCGGAGTGAAACGTACATGCATGCGCAAAGATCGCCCGAACAGGTCGGCAAATGAACCACCACCCCGGCCAGATGGTCCACTTACGTACGCCCATCTCCGCGAGGGTGAGATCCGTGAACACGGAGTTGGTTTCTACGCCTTCTCGGAGGACAGAGAAACACGGGAAGCTGAAATGGCCCGCCTCATGGAACTTCACCGCGCCACTGAAGAAGGTCGTGCGCGTGCCGAAGCAATTCGCGCAAAGCGCGATGCTCGGATGGGACAACGTCTGGCTCGTTTGCGGGCACGTAAGGGATTGCCAGATGTGGCCACTGCTGCTGCTCAGTGTCTTGCACAGGTTAGTGCACCTCCTACACCGCTACCTGTGAGTGCAGATGCTCAGTCCGACATTCGGTTGGGTAGTGAGGATCTTGACGTGGCTTCTATGCTCCGACGATTGCGCGATGAGGCTGAACGTCGTGCTTCTCTGAATAACCCCGTGGTTTCAGAACAGGTCCCCGAACCTGTTGTTAACAGACCAGCCAATCTGGCTGAGGTGATTGCTGCACAAAATCCCATTGATCGTTTGTCCAAGTCGCGAGAATGGGATCGTGGCAAGTCGATGATGTCAGCTCAACGATACATTCAAGAAGAAAGGGTGAAGCGTCTTCCGGAGTTTGCACCCCCATCTTTCTATTGATAATACGCTCAACGTCTCTCTTCATCAGTTTATTGTTGTAAATACTATTTGTCCTCAATACAAGACTTTTATTTTTCCGTTCTTTTTATTTACTTTCAAGTCGTTTTCGAGTGAACTTCTCCGTGTTCTTGCGTTGGATGAAGTCCATCTTTTCTATTGAACCACCTTGGTCTTACTGACGTTCGCTTATAATTGACACGTACAAGTTTTAGCATGTTGCTGCATAACATGAAACGATCTTTAGGTTCAAATAATAAAAGCTGCATCTATACGCTGCAATGATTTCCTTTATACGCCATATCTGCCAGCGTCTCTGATTGAGTTATCAATCGGAAGGACGCTTTAAGACGACTTCATCAAGCCTGAACGTGAATTCTTTCATGCCTCAGTCTTAGTTGGTGTTAGCTGTCACTGCCTTTTCGATCCGACCTCAGGTTATGCTGTTCTGGAGGCTGGGCGACGTACAGATAACACGTTTGAGTCAACAAAATTCATTACATGAGATTGTCTTAAGTGTGGTAATGACAGTCATCTGTCAAAATGTCTTCAGTTTGGCATGGGTTTCTCTTGGGATATGATCGCGGATTAATGTAGCTATCGGCCTGTTGCAGATCCAGATGATTTTTGGGTCAGACTCGATTAGTTTGGCATTATCTGTCCTTTAGGATGGTCTACCGATTCCATACATTCTAACTGAAAGATGATACCAGATTCGTTAGGTTTAAACCCAAACAATGAAGTCAGAAACAGTTTTCATTCGTCGATGGTGAAAACCTTGTTTGAGTACAGTAGTGTTCGGTAATACCTCAGTTAACCGATTTCTTTGTTTTGTTCTTTATATTTTCGAGGGAGCTAACAGTAGTCTTCTTCGAACATTTCCACGGATTAATTTCGTCGGGGTCGTTTAACTAGTTATCAGACTGAGCTGTTTCATTTAGTTGGTCTGGATGTGGTAATGTGTAAGTCCCGATCACTTAAGATAGCGCGGCGGTATTCCCACTGACTATCCCGAAAACGGATTCCTCTTTCTAATTAGTCTAATGATATTTAGACCCGTTGCTAACTTAGCATGATCAATCCGTGTTTTTAACTGCCTGGTGTTGGTTGTTTGTAACAGGTTCCAATGAAACAAAAATATGAGCCCATAAAGAGATGTTTCGTAACATACCGTTCGATAGAGACCATTTGACGGTTGGATGTTAGCCCAGTTATTTGCTTCCGATAGTATTACTGAAGATCGACTCGATTTTGCTCGTGGTTAGCGGGGTTACGTCAATCAGACAGTATCAACTCATCGTAATTGTTGGGAATATTGGTATGTTTCGCTGTTGGGGTTCATGGTTTGAGTGTTCCGTTGTTCAGTGTGGTAGACGTTTATATCGCAAACGTTTTATCACCAAGCCAGGTGACAGCATCGGTGCGTAGAGGTCTGGGTGTATAGGTTTGTGCATTTCCATTGATGAAATTTGATGAACACTTCTCTTCCGTATCTTAAATCTGACCGGTTACTTGTTACTTCTGAACGTTGATCGAGTCGATTGCATCTTCTTTTGAACTTCTAGATGATTGGTTATTTACTCTCTTTGATGGACCTGTTGAGCGTCGGTACTTGATCATGACCGCGTTCATTTTCCCCTGAATCATCCTTCACTTCGGTTCATAGATTGCATCTAATTCGAAGATTTTATCAGATCGGTTGATAATTGTCCGGCTTCCAGGAATTAGCTTACGTGTTTGTGCAAGGATTTTTCAGGCGTCCGTGTTGAGTGTGTCCACTTTGCTTCTCGTGGACGGAGGTTAACGAAAATGGATCATCTCTTGCTGATTAACTCTTGTCCATTTAGTCGCGTAGTCAGCACATATTCGATTTGATTGATTTTATGTTTTTCTCAGTCGTTGCATTTGATTTCGTATATTGCGTTTCATTGAAGGGTTCGACTTGTTCTTTTGGTTTTGATGTCATTCCCTGCATGTTTATGACCGGTTTGCCCGCCGACCTGAATCTATGTAGCCACAGGAGCCTTGTAGTCTTCTTTGATACGTTTTTTATGCATAGTAGAATAAACTGCTTAAGTGATTTTCCTTTTGCAGTCTGGTTAAACTCCGTGAGTACTCCTCGCGAAAAAATACCTGGTAGATGTTCCTTTTATTCCTCCCGAGTATTGTTGCGCTGCAGCATGTTTCTGCTGTTCTAAATAGGGTCGGATGCAGTTTTCTCTTGTGGAATTTCAGGTGGTTGTGAAAGCTGAGGAGTTTGTCCGTATGTGTTTGTTTTTAGCAAACTGAAGTCTGGCAGTGCTTCGTCAGGTTTCTGGTCGTCTGGTACATCCAGGAAAGTCAGTTGGTTGTTTCCAATTTGCATGGTGACTTTGATACCATTGAAGGTGTTGAATAGCTTGTGTGTATCCTCTATTTAAAATCACTTGAGCATTACAATTGTTTCACCGTGTCGAATCCACATTTTCGGTTAACCCTTCAACAGGACGCCATTTTCTAGCCTTTGCATAACTGCTTCAGCGATAAATCTAGGTATAACAGGTTGGTGTTCCGTCCGGTTCGTAGATTTGGCCACTGGGTCCGGAGTTGCATAAACTCTCCGGTCTCGATTATCTCTTTGGTCAGGATTTGTTTTCCGTTAGCCCTTGCAATGTTTCTTTGGCTTGAGTTGATGTGAAACATTCTGTGATATTAGGTGTTACATTGCTTTCATCTTTCTACATTTTGACGTCTTTCAATTTTCTCAGGAATTGTCGAGCTTTACTAATGGGTTGTCATGATCCATCAACGAAATGTCCTAACCATTTTCACACGTCTTGTTGACGTGCCTTGTAAGGATACTGTTGGTCGCGGCGGAACACTGTCCTCGTATGCTTTTGGTAGTCCGTTGGACTGGGCAATGTTTGTGTCGTCTACCTGTATTTTTTAGCGGTCGTTTGTTTGTCCCCTGCCTGGCTTCTGTAGTGTACTGACGGTTTTGTTCGCGAGCTTTTTTTGCTGAGATCATCAGTAATTAAACGATAGGTAGTGCAATTGGGTAATTACTTTACATTTCCGATATAATCCACATAGGGCATAGTTATTTCCCATGTTAAGAATGAATTTGATGATTCATTAAACACGACCGCTATCCGTGGCGCCTACACACTCCGCATTAAGCAAAGTCACTATATATCCGCGTTTCTGTGCAGTTCCAGCTATTTCTCGTGGTGATGACTAGATTCAGTCTATTTTGCCAAATCGTTAGCTTACCGGAAACAGTTTAAGTTGAATAAAAGACGGTAATTGTTGGCAAGCAATTTGTACGCTCGTGAACACCACGTTTGAAAAGGCATAACAATGTTACACATACGGGTCTACCTGAAATAACTGCCATCGGAGAAGATAGGTGGAAATAGTTGCGAGCTAAGCGACTTTGAGATCTTTGCGCACATTGTAGCGCTGCTTACGTAACGTGAAGGTTCGATCCAGGTTCCTCATACCGTGTACCCCCTCTGACGGAAAGCAATAATGGATTGGGCGATGTTGTATGGGGTTGAATCGTCTGAACCGAAGAGTCGGGCTCTACCCTGCGTCATCACAATGGAGGACTTTGTGGGCAAGCTGTCAGCTGCAATATGTTGCGGCCGCAATCCAGTTATTTGGTCCTGTTCGAAGTGGCCCATTTTATACTTGCGTGGTGACCCACGCGTGGCAGTGTAGCCCGACAGTCGTTCATCTACACTGTCCGTGTTTCCTGTTTTACTTGCAAATTCGGGGAGGATTTATTCTAGTCTCATGTGTATATCGTTCTGTGGATCGTTTATCTAGCGATTGCTGACGATAAAAAATGTGATAGCTTTCCTCAGTTACTTTTATACTTAGAGTCCTTAGTTTAAAACTGGTTCCATATTTTTCTTGTTCGGCTCTATCTTTGTAAGCGCGCAAATCTAACAACGTGGTGATCGCGTTGTTGTCATACGCAGAAATTTGTTGAACCCTAGTTTTTCTGACTGTCTGTGATTGTTGATGTGTCTACCGTAGTCTTTTCTACTGCAGCTTTTCATGAACATGCCAAACGGGCAAGGCCAAAGCAGCATGAATTCCACTTATCAACTCCGGACAGATATAGTGGAGCGACCGAATAATTCCGATCTGGGAACACGCACATTTCAACAAAGACAATCCGATGTTTTCGCCTCCTTGGCTAATCTAGAGGCTGCACATGTTGAAGTTACCAGGGCAACGAAACACGAACGTGAGACGGTGCGTAAGGTGGCCTGGCGACGTACAAGCAGTGCTGTAGAAGACCTGGTAGCGGAAAAAGAACGCGTGAGGAATTCTTGTTTACGCTGTTACTTACTATGGGAACCCGCTTAATCCATGTATGATACCTCGTTCAGAGTTCACCACCGGTTTTTATTGTCTACATTTGTCTGCATGTTTTGTCCATCCTTTTTAAAGTTTTTCTGTGTGTACTGATGTGATGCTCAACCAGTTAAGTGGTGTCACCTGTCGGCACATTGTTGGTAAAATCGTAGTTGACTAGGTCATCAACAGTTTGTAATAGGAGAGTGTTACCGCGCGCAATCACAACTAGCCATTTCCTCCAATCTGGGGGGGGGGGCTAATAATATCCGGCACATATGTGACTCACAGCGTGGCACCCTAACGAACAGTGCAGTGGTTTCTGTATCGCAAAGACGTTCGTTGCCCTGTTTGCTAACCAGTCTGCCATAATTCTACTGACATGCATCATTCGATGATGTACACATGCGTTTCATACTACAGACAGTTAAAATACACCTCGTGTGTCGGTTAGGTCGTGTGCTGTATATAACGTTGCGACAAACTTACAGTGCGTGAACTACTCACAGTGCCATTTGTATTTGTGGAATATCGGGATTTAAATTAAAATGTGCATTTTTGCATACACACAAATGTAGAGGCGTAAAACCTTGTTTTATTTGCTCTACTTGTCTAAGCACCAACAATGATAAACGCAAAAATCAGCTCCTGAATACCTGTATAAAATTGCTTTGAGTCACATTATTCTGAATCGAAATTCTCATTGGTTAATAGAATTTACGACGTCCCCTTTCAATTCTTCCAAACATGCTATCTGCCAAAGATTTTGAACATTTTGATCCATTCACTTTCTGATGCTCTTTTTGTAAGAGGGCACCTTTCAAGTCCTCACTATCTTGAGAACTACTAATCCTCTACAGTTTCTGTGTTGTCATGCTTTGTTTGTTCTCCGTCGAACTTTACGCAAAGCTGTCTGCAGACCGATCTAAACAGTTGAGATTGTTATCCGAACACTGCGGTTCTGAGAGTACAGGACGTTACTTTGTTGGAAAATAAAGTTTCCAAGGTGCATCTGACATGCGAATGACAGGGCAGCGTTTGCTTTCCATCCGTTATTACTCCTTCGTTTGACCCTTAGATAGCCCAGCCTAAATCACTAAAGACCAGCTATTCTTATTCGAGCTAACGAAGTATTCTTGTTATTTTCGGAAGTCATGCTAGTAGAAGAGCCGTTTCAAACTATTTTATACCACTGTGAATGTCACTATTCAACATATATCAGTCACGAAGGGGTAGTCGGTTAACATTTTTCATCTCCTTTACATGACGTCTTCTGTGTTCCTGTTTGTTATTGTCGCTTAGTATGGTGTGCGACTCTCCAAGAATTGGTTAGCAGTCGTCCTAAATCTGTTCACTGTCTGAGTTCTATTTCCGTTACCCGTTTCCACATCCGTAAGGAGTAGTATCTTTCCCGAGAGCTGCATTTCACTTGGAATGGCTGCAGCAAAAGTTTCGAAGTGTCGCCTATTGATCTGGGGTATGATTCAGCCATTGAGGCTTATTTTGCCGGTTCACAGTGGCACAATCCACCCGACATCGATATCCAGATGGACACTGAGTCAGAATTTTCTCAGCCAGTGAGAATGCCATTAGCACTAAGCTGTTTTGTACTAAGCACCTATTTTTACGGTCTTCATTGCATTCGGTTCAACGATAATTATATGAAAATAACATTTTTATCAAACGCTATATTTTGCGTTTCTGTACATTTATACAAGACTGTCATTGGATTGTTTAAAATGCACAAATATACCCAGTTTAAACTTGCGAAAAACATGCAGCGAGCAAGCTCGTTTTCGGCGTCTCATCATCAGGCTAAGTACAACACATTTATGTTAGTTAGTCACGGTGCACGGATGGGCTAGCTCAATGCCACATGGCGCATCCCTATGCTGAAGTTCGAGGAACGGTCTTCCATTTGGTGGCAAACTGCAAAGTAAGCGGTGTTCTCTCCGAGGAATAAGCAGTCGCGGACAATAAACAGTAGAACTACCAAGGCGTGATAGAATCAAGATTGGCAGCTGGATCTATAAAATGCCACGTAAACTCTGACGGTACTGCGGCATGACGTATGTCACCCTACCACAAAAGGATTTCAGATGCCCCAGCAAGATCACAGGCTCCCGAACAGCACGCCGTCTCTCTAGCGCGCTGTCCGTATGACGGGCTGACGTCTCCAACCTCCGTCAACCGTGGACAGCTATCAAGGAAGACGTACAAACTACCGGCTCCAACGGGTACTGACGGTGTGCCGGGTACCTTGGATGACTGGATTCCATTCGAAAGGCGTACGAACCAATTTGGTCAACAGCCCCGTCGGTCTTATGACCCCTGGTTGTACAGATCTGCTACATCACAATCGCCTTTGTCGTTGAATCCTCGAACTGCTGTGTTGCTTCTACTTTAGTCTCATACAAGATGCGTTGGATATTCTAGATGGAGGGCATTTGGATCGAACCAATACTGGCCACTGGCTTCCAATGGACTGCGAACTCCGTGCTTCGTCCTGCTGCCTTGTGGGTTAGGCTTCTTTCAATAACGGTCTATATCTGGCGAGTACTAATTTTAGACTTTAGGCTTCAATGTACCACTTGGCGACCTCCATCATAGAGTCTATCGTGGACTCACATTGGCACGAAATGGCCGTCAACTATCGGCGGCGTGGCTGTTTCCAAGATTGCAGGTCAGTCTGTAGCGCCTGTGCGGATTCCGACCATGCACTGTCATGTGCCGAATTCGCTTTGTGTTTTGATGAGAGACCATTTCACCGTCAACCACAAAATGACGTATCTAAATGAGCAGGAACAGGCGTTCCACGTTTACCAGTATGCGCTTGCCTCTAGCCAGATCTTCACCAACCAGATCACATTGAAACACATCGGGCACATGTACGATACGTAATGTACTAGTGCGTTACTGTCTCGTGTGGTACTACTATTCGTTCAACTGTCAACCACTGGGTCTTTATGCGATCATCCGGGCCTCGCGACACTTGCCGGAATATTCCATCCAACAATGAATATAACTCGTCCTGCAAGGCTACTCGTCTGGTGCTCCGGAAGAAACTACGAGAGGATTGTGAGGTCCGATGTACACAACGCGCTATCGAGATGGAACAAGCTGTTGCTACCGGGAACTTTCAAAAGTTTTTCTGTCTCTTTCGGCAACTGGCAGCAGGGAGTCAGGTGTAAGCGAGGTAATCTGTGAAACCAATAGTGAACTTGTTCATAAACTGCAACGACGCTTAGGACGATGTGCTGAGCACTTCCAACAGCAGTTCAACTGGCCACCCGCGCCACTGACTACGCACTCGGATCCTGCCTGTGCTCATTGGTCTATTGACATTTCTCTGTTCTCATAAACAAGTCTCATTTGGGATCAAGTTTCTGAAGCGTCGTAAGGCACCCGGACCAGACGAACTCCCTTCTATCTTTTGTGTAGATGAAGGTTTAGCTTTGGTTAAAATGCTGACGGCTCTGCCGCGGAAACTAGTCCAGTGAAGTTGTTGCATATGAGTGGGGTTAGGCTAAAATCGTCCCCATTTTCAGAAAGAGCTCTAGCACATCATTTGCAAGTCATCGAAGGATTAACCTAATCCCTATTGCGTCATAGTTGCTTGCAGCCATTGTACTTCGTAGACTAAGCGAGACACACGAATAACATATAGATGAGAATCAAGCTGGGTTTCGTTCTGACCATGGCCGCATTGATCACATCCTTATACTTCGCCAGATGCTTGAACACCGCCGTTCATATAGAAGGTCATTATTTATGCTCTTCTTGAACATCAGAAGGGCCTTCGATTCGGTTGACAGAGTTACACTCTGGGACTTTCTATCGAAGAAATGTGTGCCTGAGAAGTATGTAAACATTCTAAAAGCAATTTACTGTCGCACCTCGAGCAGGTTCAGTGCTTAATGCGGTGTATTGCTGACCTTTAGCATCTCAAATGGGATGCGACAAGATTTCCCAGCCTCCCCTTTCTTAGTCAGCTCAGACTGTGCCTTGACAAACTTCGAATATGATGTTGGGGATCTGCTCCCAAGCGCTTGACATCGAGATATGGAATATAGGACATCGCACCAATCTGCTAGAGCTTACATAGAGCCCAGAAAATCTTATATTAGAGGCTTCAGTTCATTATTTTGCTGTGACCTCTGCACCTACTAAGTGCAAGATGCTGCTGCAAGGTTGAAATGGCTTTGTGCCTACTCTCACCCTTAGTGGCGAGCCGTTGGTGGTAGTTGAGGAGTTCGTACACCTCGGGGGCTGTATCGGCGCTGTTGGGGTGTCTGGTAAGATCACTAATCGTATAGAAAAGGTTCGGATGGTGTTTACTAACTTATGTCATCTCTGGTGTCGGCACGATCCTAATCTTTTTTTGAAGGGCTGAGGGTACACTGCCACCGTAAGGGCAGTCCTACTGTACCGCCCCAAAACCCCGTCAATCCGCGCGGAGGACGTTCATACATTGTTCATTTTTGACCATCGGTGTCTCCGAAGTATTGTATTAGTGGCGTGTGATGAGAACACCATATCACCAATGACGAAGTTCGCCAATGTGTCTTCGGAACGGATAAACTGTCGACCTTAGCATTTTGATCTCGTCTCACAGACCTCGTTGCCTTGGCCACATCGTACGAATGCCAACACATCAAATGCCACATCGCGCCTCGTTTGCGAGTGGTGGTTTATTTCAGAGGAAGCAGCCCGGTGGTCAACGCATGACCTGGGTTCA
Source organism: Paragonimus skrjabini miyazakii (assembly GCA_014338405.1). NCBI lineage: Eukaryota > Metazoa > Platyhelminthes > Trematoda > Plagiorchiida > Troglotrematidae > Paragonimus > Paragonimus skrjabini miyazakii. The sequence goes on from JTDE01005100.1 coordinate 25,118, forward strand.
GATTATAAAAGCATTCATTGAAAAACTTGCCTCAGTAGGGCGTTCCTGGTTAGGGTCGTAAGGGCAGTGAACAGCTTTGGTTGGGGGGGGGGGGGTCAGTCTAATATGGCGAACAACAGAAGTTAATGGCACTCGTATTGTGAATCACTGTTAATCGATGTGACCGTTTTTCATCTTCTTACGATTTCCCCCCCTCACCTTACGCATTATTTCTCTCTCCATATATTGTGGCACGTTTACTAGTCCTTGATTTCTACGTGTTAAATGTGTAATATACTCACCTGAGAAACTAACCGCCTGATCTATTATTGCACCTTCTCATGTGGTTAACTCATGTAAATGTGTTGTATTCAGCCTGATGCTACGACATCGAGACCGAGCTTGTTCGTTGAATGTTCTTCTTATGCCAAAATTATCATTGTTCAAAATTTAAATTCACCGATTTATTGTAACACCTTATATTTATTTCGTTTGTTGCACAACGCCTGTATACAATTTATCGTCCGCCTTCTTTCCGATTCGTTCCATGATCTTCGCTAGCTGTGTATCCCACAATAGTACCGGACAATTTCTTTAAACACAGGTTTGCGCGCATATATTTTCATAGTGCTTCAGCTCTTCCTTCACGCCGCACGTCGACTTTGCAACAAACGCAAAGCAATAACAGGTACTAATAAACAGTTGATTAGCCGCTTACTCTATACAGTCGTTTGTATTTTCTCGCGTTGTAAGCTTATAATTTGCTAATTGATGCTGCCGAATGTCCACTGGTCAAACATCTAGAATGAATAGATTAAATAACTGTCGTTGCTCTACGTCTGTGGCTGATAAGTCCTACTGGTATACGTCTGTCTCTGGAAAAAATCAATCTGACCCACAGGACGGTGGTATGGCATGTGTTACTATCACATACTTATTGGTTACTGTTCGATTGCTTCGTACATCATTCGGGTCAGTGGCGATCCGTCTATTCCACTTTAGCAGGCGAATGGCAAGCCCCATGGTACTGCTACACCCGTACGTGCAGATTTTGCTGCATAAGTTTCCTAGCTGCCGTCCGCAAGACCGGTATCGTCGCGGATTGTATATAGTTGCTTTCATTCATATAGGGAACCCGCTTATTGTGCAGTTGGCCCACGTGGAAGGTTGTTCCTTGGCGTAGAATATGACGGTATCCTTGTACACTTGAGCACAATTATATGGTCTGGAGGAGTATGTCTCGCTGATTGACTGGCGTTTTCTTACTGTTTAAGTCTAGACGAGTTTTACAACCGTATGAGAACTAGCTCTACAACAAGGATATCTACTTTCTGACTCAGTAGGAGTAAAACCTGATTGTCATTATCTTTGTGGGTATTTCACAAGCCATCTAGATTAACTAACTGTTTTATTCAACCTTCAGCGCGTGCGGAATGAAATCAACCGTTCAGAAGAAACGGATGACGGAGGAGCTGGTCAACCAACGTTCCGAAAACCTGTAGTTCCTCGTTTTCGCCGTGGCACACCCCACCCACGCAGATCATTTAGACCAACTTCGATTGAGCGTGACCCTTCCAAGTGGACTCACTACAGTCTAGCTGATGTAGACGAAGATGGTTTCCACACCTCCGGCGGGGATTCGAATTTTAATATCGCTTCAACATTCCTGTCCGAACTGCGTGAACGTCGTATCGCTTCCAGCCACTCTGATGCAGAAATATCTCCGGAGGACGAAGACGCAAATGAACCGAAAAAGCGAGGTTCCGAACATCGGATTCTATTTAGACCTGTTCGTGGCACCAAACGCACAAGAAGAGAAGTCGAGGAGCCATCTGCGAGTACTGTCTACACAAATCCCATATCTATGTCAATGTCCACTGAGGTGGAGGACGAAGTGGAACCTGCTGCGCACACTTCGTCAGATTCTGAACCAAACGTAACCTTATTTGTGCAACGTCGACAACGTCGCCAACTTCGGGATAGGATCTCAGACCAAGGGAGTAAGACAGATGTTGTAACTGATGAAGAACGAGAAACACAGGACGTCCAATCCGATTTAGAGGAGGAAGAAGATGGAGTTTCTTCCTCATCGATCGGCGACATAGACGAAGAGGTTGAACGAGTAGATGTGGTAGATTTTCTTTCTTGAATCACGAACTTCTCAGCTTCACCTTCAACATTGTACACACTTTATTCAATGCATACATTTTCGCTTATTTCTGTTCACCCGTTTTAACACAGGGTTTAGGCGACATTATTTTCTATGGTTGTTGGGTTGTTGGAACAAAATATCTAAAACTGATGCAAACTGCGGTGGTCTTGCGATTGCTTGTTCGATTGATTTGTTTTAACTTTGATTTTTGTATTACGACAGCTGATTAATGACGCAACATGAATTCGAGGATAATTACCGATATCTAGTTTGGATAAGAAGGGGACAGAATGATTTGTAGCCCTAAACTTGCTTGAGTCAGACATTGAGTATAAGGTCGATTGCAACTGTACGTGCTTGCATTTGTCGTGTATCCACTCACCCTGAGTTGATAGAGTTATTCGTTGTCGCTGTAGCCATCGCGACAACTCTCGTTCACGATGGTCTTTGAGGAACAGCGCTCATTCATCCGATCAGTATTTCTCAGTTGACCTTGTGAGTTCATCCGACTTAGCATAGTCCGCCGAGCTTGTCCTGCTGACCAACGAAGACCGAAACAATTGGCACTCGATTGAAAGCTGGACTGATGAATCATGTTGTCAGATGAATGAGGGCTTGCGTGCAGCTTCTGCAACGGTGTGAACGTTTCCCTACTTCAAGGTATTGTATTTCAAACTATCTGTTGCGGGGCCAACTGGAATGAGTTGACCGTTCTTGGTCATCCCGCCACAAGTTGTTACTAAAACTAAAGTGACTGGATATTTCAAGAGTATAATGCCCCAGTGCGAAAATTCAAATCGTTTCACTGTTTTGTCTGGTTACTTTGACATGCTCAATCCTGCAGATAAGTCTTAGACTCACATTGACTAATTTCAAGGGCCACAGAAACGGAAAAAAAGCGCTTAGCAGGTGAGGAAACAGATGGAACAAAGAAATATCGTGGAGCTTATCTGCAGGTTATAAAGAAGATTTCACGCGGTAATCTTCCTCAGACATGGATTAACTCCGTATCACTAAACGTGAACGAAAGTACTGGATCTTAAGAACAGATTCAAACAGACTGCTTTTTCTCCAACGTTTTGATGATCGGATCATAACTTCACCGGGAGACATAGGACCTGGAAAGTCGATAATCCAAAGAACGAACGATATTTGCCAAAGGGTGCCCAGGCGATCCTTGCTGATACTCCTTGTAGTCTTTACTTATTTAATGTTTATTTGATGAGTAGTAGGGGATTTTAGTTTTTCATGTACATTGAACATCACTCACAATTGATCGCAGCTGTCACATCCCCATAGACTTTCTGGTCGGCTCCTTTCGAAAAGAAGCAGTAGACTCGAGTCTCGTTCTTATTAGAGCTCATCAGTAGTGCATATCCTTGGGGTTAGAACTCCGACCACGCTTTCATGAGACAACTGTGTTGATCACTGTGCCATTAACCATACTGTTTGTATGTGCACCGATTGCGGAGTATGTGGTTGTGAACTCGTTTATCGGCTATACTGTGGTCTTGATAACTACCCACGGCAACAAATTTGGTCTCATTGCATAAGTATCTTATATATGAATGACCTAAAGTGAGCGTTAGTCATATCTGTTCCAGTTCTTTTGGATGAAACTGGTAGGCTTGGTCTAGCTCATTGACAATGGTTTTCAGTAGTACACGTCACTGTCCGAATCGGAAGCCGAATTGCGGCTCTAATCTCAGTGTAACGTACACCCGCTATGCTAATATTAAACATGACATAACATCCCAGCTTCTTGGCTTGCGAGCAATGCTAACGTTTTCCGATCATTCGTAGAAGAGACGCACTAGCTGTCATGCCATGACTGTGCGGTTAAAATTTCAGTGAAATACGCTATGCAAAATTTTAGCTACTTATGAGTAGTAGGATTTATCATTTCAATTTCCGTTGTAGCTCATTGAACGGTCAGTTTTGTTCTTGCTCGAACTCCTCGGGTTGGGACGTGGTTGGACGTCGTGGCTGTCACACTTCGAACTAGAGCTCTTTTTTCCTAAATTGTATAATGTTGGGAGTGGGTCGGTATGTTCGGGTTTCTACCTATTCCTTAGGTGTTCATAATAAAACGGCCGTGATCAGCATTATCCAGTTTCCATGCTTGTAATAACACTCGTCATTCAAAAGTTTCAGCGCCTAGTATATATATATATATATATATATATATATATATATATATATGGAACTTTAATTTTTGGTCACTTCAATGGAAGAAACGAAGTATTTCGAATGTTTCTTTTCGTGCAAAGTTGCGCAACTCAGCGCTTGCGTTCATTACTCAAATTTCCTGCATCTGTCCCAGAAATACCAACGTTGTTTCTATTGGTCTGTTTCTTGAATATGGCGAGCGCGTTGACTTGAGAAGCGGTTCAGATAGTTAGTCACTCTTGCCAATCAAAACGGCTCCGTTCCCAGCAGCGTCTGCTCAGAAGACCGAACAAGGCTTTCATAGTACGTGGTCCGTTATTCCAAGACTGACGTTATTTTCCCAGACTGTCTGTGGGTTCCGTGAATAATGCCGTGTGATAGGCGCTCAGTCTGTGGGCAGAGTACGTAAAGTAACTATTGCCAGTTATGGTACTGTTTGATCAAAAGACCGCGTATACTGAGCCTCCCGGAATGTGTGGCGATGTACTATCGCGTTATCCACACAAACATCCTACTTCGTGTACGATAATTGGAGGGAACAGCGATAATTAAATGCAGCTAATCAGTTGATATCTTTGCCGCAAATAGATCTGTTTGGCCACCTTGACTTAATAGTCAGCCTTGCGCACCGCACTGGCCTGGATGGTCATTCCGAATAGCACATCGATCTCACCAAGTACATCGATATCAGGTAAGGTAAAGGAGAACAGTGGGCTGAAAAGCAGTTACACTTATAGGATTGTTTTCCCTATTATTGACGGTGTAGGGGTCGATAGGTAGTTAAGTACTCTGCCATCAGCACAGTAAAACTGTCTATAGTTGCGGTACTGCTGTCTCCTGATTAGAGAAGAACAAGACTAAAGAGTTACCTTCGAGAAAGGCGCTCATACTGTCCAACGGTTGGTTGTGATCGCCAGAGATTGAAAAATGAAGTTTAATGCACGTTTGAATACATCTAATGCGCATAACAGTGATCTGAATCAGTTAGCAATGGCATATCCTGTGCTTTCTCGGGTTAGTAATTCAAACACTTGAGACATTGGGGCCCCACAACGTATTGCTTCGAAAGTCAAACATATGGGAGTGGATTGTACAAGTCGACTCTTTCGATGTCACAAACTGCCGGAAAGCACTAAGAGTTATCGTTCTCTGTACAGCATAGTACCAGATAAAATACTAGTGCAGTATGGTTATGAATAGTCGGAGTAGAATAGAGCCATCCGGTACACTACTAGTTGCCCACTACCAATTTGATAGGGTACCATCAACCCTTATATAAAATATCAGCCTTTAAGGTAATTTGTGAGCCAGAGAAACACTGTCTTCTACAATTTACTGGTGGCATTTTGCCTAAAAACTCTATGACTGACTCCACGGAAAGTTTTAGATAGGTTTGGAAAGTTAATATCTGTTGGCTTACTTTCGTTAGCAGCATTGGTCTGTTGTTTTATGACCTCAAACCAGTTAGATACGAAAGACTACTTCGGATTCCATGCAGATCATCAGCCAATAACGTGCAATGCACAAACTCGTCTCTAATCTGGTCGTCGATTATGCTTTGCAAAACGTATGCAGCAAACAACTGGTCATTGATTGCCAGGTTGATTACGCTCCCTCCCTCTTTGAAAGCTTACCCTGGTCTACAAAACAACTGAATAGCTTGCTTAGTGGTTCTGTCGATTTCTCTGTTCACCTCTTCAGTACCACTGTGGAAAGTAGATTTGGGCCAGGCGACTTATCATCAAAAATCTTTTGTAGCGCGATTCAAAGCATAATAGTTATAGTCCTGGGGTGATCAAGAGTATCACTCTCAGGGACGATAGGATCATTACTTTGGTTGTTAGCCAAGGTGCTGTCGCACTGAATTTTGGAAACATAAGTGATTTCCAGACTAGACGCAGTAACCCTACCTACATTACGCAGCTGTAAGGCCACAGGACGACTTTTAATGCGAATAGTTTCAGTGCTTTGCAATAGTTCCGGTTGATGTCAAAACTTCAGTTGGTAATGACGTTCACTTGATCACACTGCTGTTGAAGCCTGTTTGTGAATACAGCCGTAATAGATGCATGATTGTTTCGTCAGCTCCAATTGATATGTGATCTCTTAGGGAAAATTAGTTTCCTGGTGTATCAGTTGAGTGGAGTTTGCTTTCGGTTGCCTTACAAGGACTTGCATATTGACAATCTTAGTTGTTACGGCATCGACTAATTGTCAACAATCGTCTAATGGCAGATCGGTTTGCAATCATATCCTCCGGTTTCAAGGCCAAATCCTCTTAGTTTGCTTTGTAGTGGTATCTCACAAAACTACTTCAGGAAGGGATTAAGTACACATTACTGCTTTTCTCAAGCGTGATTACTTCATGGTTTTTATGTTAGAATGAGGTGTGCTTGCGAAGGTTAACCGTCATATACAGCTCGTTCCTTAAAGCACCGTTTAGTTTAGACGATTTCTGTGAATTGGAAAACCCTCTCGTTTGTTATCTTGGTATCTGTGGTTGTGTTGTAAAAACCAAGCGACAGAGAATTGCGCTGACCGTGAACTTTAGTGGAACCCAAATTGTACTGGAGGTTAGTAAACTCGTCCATAACAGGACTTGTGAGATCGTGGTTAAGCATAGCTTACGACCAGCGTCATTCAGGCGGTCATTATTGGTCAACGAGGGGAATGGATGACGGTGGATTCTACCGAACGAACAAAATGAGGTGTAAATGTAATGTACACTGAGCCATGCGGTTTCGTATGATTTGAGAAGAGTTGGATAATATGCCTAGGACAATGTCAGACGACAGTCAATATAAAAAGCGACACTACTACACGCTTCATACCGATAGTTCTGATGAAACAATCGCTCCCAGTCACCTTTGATGTTCGTCTTTAACATCGTTCTCATCTCAAGTCTCTGCGATGTTTAGGGCAGCCAGTCCTACGGCGTCAGGAGCCTCAATGAGCTCTTTCATTCCGTTATCAAGAAAAGCTGCGTTAACACAAAAAGCAGAAGAATTGCTTTAGTTCAGGTATACTCTTGAGGACTGGTGGCTGTGTGGACGTCCTACTATGTCTGAGGTAAAATCGTCGTCCTCATTCATTAAGCCGACAGCACTACATCATTTGTTGATGAGTTACTGCTAATCGGCACAATATCACAATTGGGTTTTACATGATTTTCGGGCATTAGTCATCTATTAGGGACACCTTAAATTGGACATGAGATTGCTCCGATATTTAGAATACGGTGTACACGATGTTTGGTAGCCGGGAGTTGCTGGTGGTTAATGTTTGATAAAAAACGCCCAGGATTTGTTCGGCCACGCTTTGCGTTAAAAATCGGTTTCTGGGTTGCTGCTAAGTGAGGAGGACGAGACAGCCTGTTAATGCCCGGAAGAACTGATACAAGCTACTATGAAGCGCCGTTGACTTAAAACGTGGATGCCTCCATCCCCGTGCGGTCAGTTGTGTTGACAGAAGACGTTATATCCTGCAGTACATGTCCATTTTCCAAAGGTCACCTCAGATAATTCGCATCTTTTGTCTTTAAAATAAGTCTTAATTAAGTCGTTTGCAATAAAAGTGATTTTTTGACGTTATCCCGGTCAGATGAGGAGATGTCGGCGATCGTAGAAGGTTTGTATAGTTCGTATTCGGATTTCTACTACGCCGCTAAATCAGTCTAACCAGAAGCTTTTAAATCCTTGATTCCCGCTGTGATTTACAGACACTTCTGTAAGGCAGCTGGCAAGCACCTAAACCCTTAATGTTTTATGACAGTCAGTTCCGTTGTGAGTAGTATACTACTCACAAGTAGTATGTTACCCACAGGCGACATTCAGGAGCAAAAGAGCAAGCGCCGAACGCCAGGAAGACAACGGACAAGAAGAGACTATCGGAATAGTGTGTGCGCGCTATGGCTGAAGTTCCACCAAGGCGAATGACAACGCGCTGTCACCCGATGTATGTGAATGCATGTTTGCCGTACAAATGAGTATGCGCGTTTTTGGTTTAATTTTTGACATGACCTGTACAGGAGTTTGTGCAATAAGCAAATTCTCAGGCCAAGTGTCTTTTGCGGTCACAATATTAGAATCTATCTCGGGGAGAGGTTAACTACGGTAACCGAACGGTTAGATGCAATACAAACTTTGACCGGCGCCGGTTTCGGTATAGTTGTAAGCTTATTAACAGTGGTGGAGACGTAAGGTTTACTATTTTTTACTCTACGCCCAACAGTAGTCTGATATTTTGATCATTCCGAATGTGTACTTGCTGTGCTCCTGAATGTCACCCGCGGATGAATCACGTGGAATTGTCACATTGGTATCAGTTTGTGAGAAAGCCTCACGGCTTGCGACCGACAGTGCCTCTGACGCGGAGTCGAAGCATGATTAATTCGGTGTTGAGTTCAGAGGCCGTTTTAACAACTATTGTTTGCATTACCGTGTCATCGCGTATAGACGCCGAAACAGTAATCAGACATAAAAGGTACGTAATGTAAAGTGTCCATGGGGTTTTCATGCAACGAACTGTCAATCCTTGTGGACAGATCTATAAAACGACTAAGTTGACAAGCGACCAACCGTTTGTGAAACGTTAGACCAGAGCGTGAAAGGACCGGGGTCTGTGATATACCTAATCACAGACATCCGGTGCAACATCTAAACAAAGCCTCAGCACAAGGACGATAGACCATGAGGTCAAACGATGAAGAGCAAGGTGCAATCAATCAGCGGACGTGGAATGACTCATTCATAGAGCAGTACCATCGATTCGAGTGAGTGCAAAAAGACATTGCATTCAATGACAGCAAATGTACAGTGAACCAATTAAAATGACCATACCGGGTGATCAATCAATCGCCGTTAATTGTGACTACGACAAATTTCAAAAGGGTCCAGCCCTCAATGTAGTTTAACTCTGAAGACTACACAATATTTATTTTATTACAACCACGTCACGGGCTCACGGTTTACAAAATGTCAACTCGAAAAAAATCGCGTCAACTTCTAAGGAATTTGTTACACTATATATTTGGGCATATCTACGGTTATCACATTTCACGTAGCAGACTACCTTTCTTTTACACTGACTACGTTTTGCGCTGTTAATTCCCACATAACTAATGTGTGGAGAACAAAACAATATCCGGAAAAAACGACAGTACCCACGACAGAAACGACTCGAAAGCTCACGTACTCTGGATGCAGTAAGCAATAACTTAGGAGTATGTCACTACAATGGTGAGTCGTAAAAACCTCGACTCAGACTTTCTATTAGTTGGAAGTCTTATAAGGCAATAGCATGTGACATGCACGTTCGAACCACATTACCTATAAACTAGCCTTAACGTTGAACACATTGAAGCGCTTATTCTGAACACCACAGGGTTTTATTTTCACATAGAATACCGAGTCGCACTTAGATATCCAAGGTAGGTTGTTCAAACCTGAACAATAAAACTAAAGGTACTTTGAACTCGCACTTGTGACTGGGGGGAGGTTTATCTAGACGATGAGTAACTGAAGTGAAATATCAAGCACCCGGGTAAACGGGTGGGCTAGTTCGATGCTACTGGATGCGTCCGCAGGCTGTGGTTTAGGGGACGGCTTTCACGTGAGGTCTAACTGTGAAGCAAAAGGGGTTCTCTAGAGAAATTAGCACTCACGGACAATGAGCGGCATTACTACCAGGGCGTGGTAGATTCACGATTGGCAGCCGGATCTGTGAAATGCCACACGCTTTATGACGGTACTGCGACACATTGTGTTCCCCCGCCACAAAAGGATTTCAGATGTCCCAGCAAGAGCACATGTGCTCCAGGACAGCAAGCCGTGGACAACTATCAAGGAAGACGTACAAACCACCGGCTCCAACGGGTACTGATGATGTGCCGGGTATCTTGAATGACTGGACTTCATTCGAAGGGCGTACGAACTAATTTGGTCACCACCCTTGAGCAACAGGAGAGAAACATTTTAACAGCCCTGTCGGTCTTAAATCCCCTGGTTGTACAGATCTATGTTTTGGCATGTTCGCTACCCTATATAGCTATTACGTGTAAACTATTAAATATATATCACACACCCCCACGCGAACAACATGACAAGATCATTAAGCATGGCCAGAAAAAGAATATTTTATTTAAACAGGCGCGTTTTGATTAAAAACAAATCAGGCGCTGTGATTGTGCGTGTGTTCAGTACGTGTGAACGGGCCCTAATAAAGGCGTGGTACTAGACCAGGAATTACTTGGTCACTTGGTGCATAGCGTGTGCCAGGTGGTGCACGTTGCTCGACGACAAGCCGGCGATACTGATCCGACCGTCACGAGTCAGATAGATTGAATAGTCCCGCGTCAAACGATCGACCTAATGAGGTAAGCGATAGGAAGAAAGCAATGACAATGTATAAAAAGAACACTTCCATCACAAATACAGCTTATAATGACTAAGCTAGGATTGTCACTGACCATAAACAGTAGAACTCATTAGAATGGACATTGAATACCACCTTGTGTGTGTCAAAGCAACAAAAGTAAGTTTCTTTATAACTAACAAATTTACTGCACTACTCATTAATAATACAGCTACAACAGTCAATAGTGCAAAGAGATTAGATAGGACGAGCCCGCTGATAGGAGATCAGTCAGTGTCGGCCACTCGAGCAACCATATGTCAACCAACTGACCAATCAGGATGGTACTCAGGCGCGATATTCGAGTTTTTATGAACAGCAGGTGAGTAGAACAGGTTTAGGCGTCTCGTTAAAATATCGAAGCGATAGGAAAAGTCGATCCAGTCAACAAAATGGCCGAGGTTTCAGGACCAACTGGATTTCTACTAGTGCTGTATGTCTACAACATAACCCATGGAAACAAGGTAAGACTGAGTGTTTATTGCCATAATTGGTTTTTAGTTCGGGAAACAACAGATTTTCAGCAACTAGCTGCGCTGATGGAGTGCTGGCTGTTCGAAATAACCCTTTCATGAGTCCATAACCAGGATGAGTTGTTAGGCACCGAATACACAATGGGGTGGTCAGGTAATGGAATCCTAATGTGAAATTCCCGAGTTCCTGATGTGACATCATAGCTCAGCTGGTGAATCGCATGTTTCAAGTCCAGAGAAAATCCAAACGTTTGTCAATGAATCGCTTTATAATTAACACATTTATCACTACACGCTACCGATGAAAACTGGACGGGAATTAACAGAGGACCTATTTTTATTGTTTCTACCAGATAACATGCATTTATTATTAACGATCGATGCATCACATTTAAGCCTCTAACCATAAGCACCGATGAGTGATGCTGTCTATGATGGTGATGACATCCCTTCTGGTGAGAACAAACAGTCACCGTCTTACTGAGTTCAATCGATAATGCTGCGATCCAGTAACCAGACAACCTGCGCCTTCTACCCATAAACTGTTATTATTTCAGGCTGATCACTGCTCAAAGTTGATTGCATCTCAATTCAAATAAAATGTTTTCGTTGGCCCACTTAAAAAAGAGTAACCGGACTCTAGTTTCTTCACATATCAGTAAACTATACCTTTATCATTATCGGGATTCGGAACCACCCCACACTTGTGCTTATGAGACTAGGAAATTGATCAATATCTCATTAGCTTCAAACAAGATAGTAAGTGAGCGCTTAATTACGACAAATTGGTCATTATTGGAGTGAGATTGAATGCCACCTCTGCGAGAGAAGTGGATAGTGCATCCGTGCGTTCTGTTCTGCCAAACTTGGTTTACACGAGCAATTATGTTTTTGATAGATCCTCAGACTCATCACATGGATGACGAGACTGTCAGACAACTCAGAGAAATCCGAACATCTCCGTGTCTAACTCGTTTCTGTTGACTCGGACATGCTTCGCCCGCCTGCTTCGTTGGTCCCTTTCTGCGGAACCCTAAGCCAGTAGGCAAAAATAGAATAGTAGCCAAATAATTATTCGACATCCGGGCAAGTGGCAAATGAAACTGAGATCCACTTTCATCATGCTGACCAAAAAGTTCCCACACTGGAGTTGTCGACGGAAGTTAAAAGGACAGTTATTGTCTACTCTCACGTAGCCTGAACGCTCAGGTGGCATAGTTCAGTCATGCCCGATGTGATGTTAATGCCGAGAAAGATACGTGAGTATAACCAAGAAAGTGAAGGAACACGCATAAGAGAACGTGGAAATCAGTGTTACCGAAAAAAATGGCATCACTCAACCGCTGTCTGCAATCAACAGACGCATCCTGAGCATTAGTTACGTTATCGATCTGGCTTGTTTACTCAAAGATCTATCGCGTCGGCCCCAATGTGCAGTTACTACGATTTACCGACGTCGTCGCGACCGAATGACACACGCTGACTTTGTTTCTCAGAAACAGCTACGAGTGTACCTGAACTTAGTGATCCTTTTTGATAAACCGATTGGTTACTTTATACATAATATAGAAATTATTCACGTCATTATCACTTTAGTAGTGAGTTGACAAGATGTTCGGACCTGCTACGTTATGTCGGCTAGCTAGTTTTCAGCCTACTGAAGTCAACTGATAATCTTCAAAATATGTTCAACCAAAAGCTTATATTGCATTGGTTGATATCACAAACCATCCCGGACGTTTTCACGCAAAAATTGATTGAGAGGTCAAACGACTTCTGAGCACCACAACAATTGTTTACAGTAATGTCGTGGCAACAACACAACTTTATGTCGAATATTGCAGATCCGAAACCCATTTAACATAAGTGTTTCAGTGGTATAGGTTGGAGTAAACGTACGTCGCGTACCAGCGGTCGACATTGAAATGCACAATGCAAGAGCTTTAAAACTGATCTACAACGTTTGCTCATTCAGTATTCACAGTCCAGCCAGCTGCAGTGAATTTCCAAACCAGAATTTCACTTAATAGCAAAAATGATGAGCCGGTATATATCACTTCTGGAATGTTAACAGAAGCTGAGGCACAAGCCTGTTAATTGAGGCAAACACGGACAATGAGCAAATGTATTGCACGTACACATACTACTAGCAACATCCACGGTAGCTAGTAAATTGTAACAATAAACTTACCTGTTCCGGAGTGAGACCGCTGAAACAGAACATGCCGATTTGGTTAACAATATGAGACCAATCACGTTGTGAGCCTTCTTTGGCCAATAGCTGGACCAAACTCTGGCGCATGGAGATGATACGGTCAGCCATCAATTTCACATCCAACAACCTGGACAGAAGTGCAAAAAAAACACTGTTAGGTCGGGATCACCAGTGAGACGAGCGCAGAAATCACAAGTTTATTTCTCGCCGGAACAAAAACTGCTGCGACACTACAGGTTAAATGGTGGAAGTATCCTCAGGTTATTTTAAAATTATGAGTAGGTTTGGAAGACTGCGTTAAATGTAAAACTTGCAACGCAGTATACGCATAAGGATAAAATATATCCCTGATGCACAAACGACCAAGTTGATATACTGTATTGGCTCGTCAGTATCACGCGATGGCCAATACGTTTCTGAGTCCAATGACGGGGCAGATAAGCCAGATTTACTTCGAAATTCGCAAAATTCATCAGACTTTTTAAAAACCCAACCAATGTCGTTTTGAGAACAATTTTGGTTTCAGCGAACAGAACTGTTTTCGATAAATTCTCATCTTAGGCCGGTACAATTATATATCAAATCAAAAAACTGTAAGAAAAATTATTGATCAAAAATAGTACGAGGGTAAAGCGATTGGGTAAAACACAAACACGACTTCGTTGTGGTTATGATCACAAGGCAGGTAGGTTTTAGGAAGTCAGTGCTAATTGGGGTGAGTTGGGGGGACGGGACCAAATTGTCGCGTGCGTTGACTGCAGGTGTTTGGCCAAGGTAATCCCAGGGTGTGAACGAACTCTTTTTGAACACACAAATCCGGCTGACGTAATCGGATTGCGACCGCCTCGGCTATAGACAGGATGCGCCACTTGATCTTTCGTGACGCGGCGGCCGGGACACGGTAGACGATGCGAAACGCCGTATCTGTGTCTGTGTGTCGGTCACAGTCAACTAGGTGGGCCAGAATGGATGAGTTAATGTTCTTTGTTGTTACGGAGCGAAGCCACGCCGGGCAGTGTTCACGAATTCTTTCGGATAAACGCCTAGTGGTGCGACCAATATATGCTAAACCACAGGAACAATGTCGTTGTAAATCACATTTAAGGGGATGAGAAAGCCAGCCACATTTTACGCATCCATACATAGGTAACAGCTTTTCAGCGACCCCAGTATTATCAATAAATGAAGGCTTTCCGTGAAGTACATTGTGAAGTATTTTGAATAAAAAGTTAACCGGACCGGGGAAGAAAAACACCGAAAGAAATTTAATTGAAAACTGCTCAAAGTCTAACTTTGTCCTCAATTGGCTCATTCTGGCAAACAACAGCCACTTTGGATTGCTCTCTCTTCAACAAAAGGCCGGGTTTACCAAACCTTCTAGCTTCTGACGTTTCGGTATTAGTCGGAAGTTCGAGGCAATGGCATCCGTTTCGGTGTTTCCAGTTTGTTCTTCGAGTTCTATATTGTTCTTGCTCTCAGTTTTCACGGTACTTGCTCCTGACACTGTACGTATAACCACCGATCCCTGGTGAGTGAAGTGGCAATAACATCGCCGGTGCCACATATTGTCTAATAGATAAACCGTTTTGAAGTCGAGTTTTCCTACTTCAGGTTTTTGATGTCAGTAAATCTATTGACGTTAAAGTCAAGCTCGACGATTACTTGTTCATAAAGAATAAAACGTATTCATTCAGTTGCTTCTGACAATCCATTGTGTTCGCTTGTTTCAGGCATGCAATGGTGGATGGGTTGACTGATTTTACTAAACAATCAGCTGATGAAGGAGAACAATAGTTGATCTCAGTTTGACAATCAAAACGTGAAGTACATTTTTGTCAGTTTGTGAAGCGTATACGAGGAAAATCAAGTGAGGTATTCTTGTTACAACATCCTACGTAGATCAAACATTTCCGAACCTGACAGCTGTTTCCCGGTTTTTCTGAATTTATGAAAACCGTTCTGTTTCCCAAGCCTACGCAAATCCGGAAGGAACAGACACCCATTTTGCTGAGAAAAACACACGACTCTTACAATCTGTAGACTGAACAGGAAACAAGTAAATGACTGATCACTGAGGTTGCAATCAAGTATATTTTCGGACGGAATTATTCACTTTATGCGCACATGAGGGGTTGACCATGTTACGGTGACTAAACCTTATGGATGGCTGATCACATGCATTCTGCATCCATGTTTCCTCTGATGCGTAAACTTCACCTTCAAAGCCACTTGATCCACACACACACACACAAAACCGTTTGATCTACTTTTAATGTCGTCGACACTCGATGACTGCATCTCGACATATAAACTTCTTTAGATGAGACCCAACTGTGAATGGTGTTTCTGTCGATGGTTCGAATCCAACCGAAGCCCTGACTTTTCACAGTTGGGTCTCATCTAAATTCAGAAATCTGCCACACTACTTATTAGTAATATAAACTTGTCATAATTTACTTGAAGTTGTTAAAACTTGGTTAGACGCCGAGGCACCGCTACCAAACACTAAGTTGCCCGTTAATATGGCTTAATTCCAGTCGCGTGAAAGATATAAAGTGTGAATATTGGCTCAGTGAAGCCACGACTCGGTGTAAGCCCTAGAATGTGAATAGGCAATCATATGAACAGTGTCCAGTGAAATTGTTAGGACGGTTGATCGGATCAATAGGCCCATTAAAGATAGCTTGAGTCTAATGCCCCGGTCGGAATTACATGCCATTCATTTCTTGCTTAGAATTGTGATCTTTTGGTAAATATTAAGGCGATATGTGCAAAACAAAACACAGCTAGAGAATGAGTCAAAGATCTTGTTCATTTATTGTCAGGAAGTCCATCTTTCGGATCCACACAGACGATGAGTGAATGTAGTATGACACAGCGGACCTTAAATGGGACAAAATCAACAGAATCGAGTTCAGTAGCTGTTAGGCTTCACAACAGAAACTGTAGACAAACCTGGGCATTGAATACGTACGAACGAGATTGAGTCTTTGTGATAATTCGATTGTGTCTGACATGAGATCAATGGTGCCGCGATCAACACGATCACCTCACAAGCAAGTGGATTGAAGTGTTAAAAAAAAAACAGTTGAAACACAGATATGAGTCACCGACGAGTTCCAATAAGAGCGAAACTGGAGTACGGCGCACACTTTCAAGAGCAGCTAATCGAAACACTTATCCGATTGCAAACGTAGTGAACGAAAATAATTGAGATTCAACCAACACACTGTACACCCCTGGACAAAGCAAAATGGGCACAGACTGAGTATTAATCAGCTAGCTCGGACCAAACATCTAAATGACACGGAGAATGTTTACAAGTGTTTGCTTTTTTTGCCAAAGTGCATCAGACCCTCGACTTTCATGGATTGGGTGGTCGTTCCTGAATATGGGGCATCCTTCGATTAATCGAAGGGCTGGGATCCAGTGTGCGTGGTATTCAATCTGAAATAATCGATTTTTGCCTGGACCTGCCGTACCCATAACCACTCTGCCTTATCGGTCGGCATATTTTGCATACCGTAAACGTACAATTGGACAAAAAACGGGCGGAAGCAGCTGGCATTGTTTGGACCTGGCAGATAAAAAGAGAACTCGCTGCATTCTTACATGTGCACTAATTGGCAATCACGTACCTAGAGTGAATAAATCAGTTTCGTTGCTGACGTTTACCAGGGTTCGGCACTAATTGATTATCTGACATTCGTTGAATACCATTCAGTCACCTAGGCAACAGTTCGCTTGACTCAGTACAGTTCCAAAGAACTCGGTATGCTGTAACTCCAACATCCCAATTCAACGATCGGTCGGCTGATGTGTCACGATTTTGCCACACAAAATTAGGGGGAAGACAAGCGTGTGGAAACTCAAACCTGAACAAGTCGACTACTCACAAACAGTTAAATACAAGCCAAAGGCAATTCCGTCTATGTACGAGGTGCCATTTGGTGAATCGACCCCCTGGACCACACCGTTAGTGGCGTGTTAAAAAGATCTATGGATATTGTCTCTCCAGAACGACTGGCAAGGCCCTGTGCAGGATTTTAAGTCTGCTTGCTTACTTACTGTTTATGGTACTCGAAACGTGTTCTCGTTGTGCGTCTGTTTAAACCCTAGTGCAAAATTTCAGTCAACCAGAACATTATCATTCTTAAGCATCCAGTTGTTCGGAAAGTGAAGTAGTGATGTTAAATTGCCCGACTGTGATTTTTGAAGGTCACCAAGGCAAACCCAATAGACTTGTCTCAAAAAGAATGAAGCACTAATTGAACAAATGAAAAGTACTTGGCAAAGGTTGAGTACATAACCCCCACCGAAAGGTAACAAGAAAAAACGGCATCACATATTCTGAATGACTGAATATTCGTTCAGTGGATGTGTAAAGGTGTAGCGAGTTACGAGTGAGGATTGGTTCTTACTTCTCCCAAGTCTGAACAAGCTCATCGATGTTAATCGTTTCCGTTCAGTGTACATCGATCACAATCCAATGACTACCTCTCGGTAAACGACAAAAACAATTGAGGATAGCGCGACGTAGTTGCTAAGGCAAGGAACAAATGAATAAGTAATTGAAATATCTGTCTATCAAAAAAGATATCCGATCAGACACATCTCTTGATGTCTACCAGATCATTCAGTTGGTATTCTCAATATGAACCATTTATTATAATCCTACTCTTTTAAATGGTATAAAATTCAATAGTTTTCTCTATTCGATTTCTTGACACACAGCATTACAAATTCAAATGCAGTACCTTCCGGACTGCTAAGTTTTTTTTATCCACATGAAAGCAGTATTTCAACAAGTTGATCAATTTGCGACATGAAATTCGCCGAAACTACGATAGATGTGGAGGTGTTTCACCTGATCACTAGAACGATTTGGTTTCCACTGTTACCCATTTGCAAACCTGAGTCTGACAATGAACTTTGGGCGTCGCTATGCTAAACTCCAGGCACAAGGAACACATTTGATCCGCTCGTTCACTCAAACACTGACGATCGTACCAGAGTTCCATTGATTGAAGGTTCAAGTCTGAGATTGGTTGTCCATTCCATGAACGTTTGTGCACACAGTCAGACCGTAGTTCGTGTCTTATCTTCAGTTGTAATAATGTCTATTACTTGAGACGGAGTAACTATGGCTTGCTTTTAATAGCGAATACTCAATTTGTAATTGCTACATGATAGCATTGCATTCTTTTCTATTCCAATCGTCTTTGGGATTGCTGCTCTTCGAGTCAACCACAGTTCAACAAGTCATTCACGAATTTATGTCTGCACAAACACTGTTTGAACAACCTGCTCCGCTTTATTTGTTTATTGTTGTGCATACGAAAGTCCCCTCCGGATTAGCTGAACCAGTGGGTTTCCAAATGGTAGCAAAATTCTGGTCACAGATCTCCACATCACTGACGTTTGCAAACGTTTTTGGTAGTGTTGCCGTTTGATTCAAGGTAAAAATCCGAAATGAGTCAACCGTTATCATACCCCGTTCATGTTAATCAATAACCTCAGTGCAAACGAAGAATTCACAGCAGACGAAGCACTGTACGCGTGTAAGTCTTCGGGGTACTCACATCCATCATTATCCGACTGCATGCATCCAGAGCGCCTAAGTCATCAACATGAAACTTGGCCTATCTGTACCTAGGCTTAACGTTCCGCCTACTTTTTGCTCGTTGAATAGCCTCATCATCGGTTCATCCGGATCGGAAATTGAATATTCGTTACCCTAATGAATCAAGCCCACGTTCGACTCGCTTGATCTTCACTTTACCGACCGGGCACTAAAAATGATTATATCGTCAACCACGACACCGTTCGGATAGGATCGTAACCAAGAATGCAACGGTCGACGAAACGCCTCCAAAGGGGACACAGTGGCAATATCGTTAGTTATAATCGATAACCCCCAGATTCGGACTTTTCAGTCGGGCTGACATAACCGAAGTTAATAAATGTGCTAAATGTGACTGGCTTTATTGATGAGTAGCACTCAGAGGCCTGATAGAATATATTTTCGGCACCCAACAGTAATGAGAAGCAGGTGTCAAATGGCGTACACACTGCACCCTCCGGCTGAGCAAGCCTTATACCACTTCATCAGGCAAGTCATTGGATTCGGGGGAAGTTCTCCCAGGAAGCCCAATCCACTGCTATCTGAAGGGTCAGCTGCTGTGTCATTGACTCCAGGTGGTGTTTACTGAAACAACTCTCCTCCGCAACATAAACGATCGGGAAGTATCAGAAGTTGATCTCAAAAGTGATGACTAGTCAAAGACTCCGACTGTCACACAATGATCAAATGTGTGTAGGGTATGAGTAATGACAAACTAGACCTCATATTGTTTCTTCGTCACATTTGCTTGGAGCAAAAATTCTCAAACACAGATCTAAAAAAAACTAGTGTCTGGGCGACGAAACAGAACGTCGACTGCAGGTCTAAAGCGACGAATACACTATTCGATTAGGTGTTACAAGCCAGAATATGCAAAGCTGTTTTGAACGCATTCCCTTAATGATAAATTCAGATCTTCTGCGCATTTGAGTTCTATACGAAGTAACATACACAACACGAACTAAGAAAAGCGGGCCCACAGGGAACAGTAAATGTGTCCGGCAAATGGCAAGAAGGTGTCAAATAAGTCTCATATCAAAAGAACGGAAACCGGATGAACAACGATTGTCGATCAACTCAGATTGGGTGGGTGCAAACACAAGCTGTCAAAATGTCACTTCAATGAAGCTGATGAAAGCTTAAATACCGATGCAAAGTTAATCAGATAAATCAATTAAGTCACTAAGATTGACGAAATATAAATGAAGCCACACCCAACACTTAGGTATTAACTGAAGTGTGTTGTTCAACTTTTTAAAAGTCTGCATTTTCGACGAAATCAATTTACTACTGTTGACATAATTCAACCAAATAAACGGTCTCGAGCGAACAACTTTCGGAAGTGTCACGGTTCTACGGGTTCCACTATGGTTCGTCAGTTTTATCGCCATATTTTTCACTCTTTTTTGAGCCTTTACACTTCTGTCGTATTGTGCTAATCTCGATGATGTCATCAGACATGTTTTCCGTTTTCTTATTCAAAGGAATTCGCAGTCGGCATGAGCTCTAACTATGTCATCAGTGGTGTTCTTTGTGAGATCACAAAATAATCTTGAATGTCGCATTGCTAAAGGTATGCGAGTAGACAAATCCATGCAGCAGTTACTCGTACGAACAGTAAGTTATGAAAAGTGCACACTTCAACATTCCGAAACATTATGACCAATATGGCGAAAAGGCATGCGCAACAAAAAAAAAACAGATTTATTGCTTTCACAAACGCCTTCATTCAAATGCGAGTTTCCAAGACATGAAACAAAATGATTTGGATACAAGAAAAAGTGCGAAACAAAGGATCCAGAGTTAAAGACAGAGCGTGCAAGCAAGATGCCCTAACCACGACATCAAGTGACCATTCAACCAGGATGCTGTATGACTTTTTAACAACCAGTTTTTATTCGCTTGTTAAAGCGTACTTTTGTCACGACCGGGATTCGAACTCTGACTATGTTTTCATCAGGAAACATGGTCATAACAAAATCGAAACTCGAAAGCTGCTGGTCGTAAAGCACATGGAAACTTCAGAAATGTAGTGTATTGCGAGTGACGTTCAACTTATATCGATCGAAATCTTCCAAAACAGACCAGTTTTAAACCTGTTAAATAATCATTTCTGCTTCGCACACTGAAGGTGTGTTGCTGCTAAAAGGCCGGGTTGATTCTGACCACATCTTAATTGCTGAAAACGAGAAGCCTCATCTACCCAAACTCCATCATCTCATCAGAATTGTAGAGCGTCCACACAGCCACCAGTCCTCAAGAGTATACCTGAACTAAAGCAATTCTTCTGCTTTTTGTGTTAACGCAGCTTTTCTTGATAACGGAATGAAAGAGCTCATTGAGGCTCCTGACGCCGTAGGACTGGCTGCCCTAAACATCGCAGAGACTTGAGATGAGAACGATGTTAAAGACGAACATCAAAGGTGACTGGGAGCGATTGTTTCATCAGAACTATCGGTATGAAGCGTGTAGTAGTGTCGCTTTTTATATTGACTGTCGTCTGACATTGTCCTAGGCATATTATCCAACTCTTCTCAAATCATACGAAACCGCATGGCTCAGTGTACATTACATTTACACCTCATTTTGTCCGTTCGATAGAATCCACTGTCATCCATTCCCTTCGTTGACCAATAATGACTGCCTGAATGACGCTGGTCGTAAGCTATGCTTAACCACAATCTCACAAGTCCTGTTATGGACGAGTTTACTTATCTCCAGCACAGTTTGGATTCTACCAAAGTTCATGGTCAGCGCAATTCTCTGTCGTTTGATTTTTACACACCCACACGCTACACTACCACAAATGCCAAGATAACAAACGAGAGGGTTTTCCAATTCACAGGACTTCACAGAGATCGTCTAAGCTAAAGTGTGTGTTAAACAACGAGCTGTATATGACGGTATACCTTCGCATGCACGCCTCATTCTAACATAACAACCATGGACTCGTCACTCTTGACAAAAGTAGTAATGTGTACTTAATCCATTCCTGAAGTAGTCTCGTAAGAAACCACTACAAAGCAAACTAAGAGGATTTGGCCTTGAAACCGGAGGATATGATTGCAAACCGATCTGTCATTAGACGATTGTTGACAATTAGTCGATGCCGTAACAACTAAGATTGTCAATATGCAAGTCCTTGTAAGGCAACCGAAAGCAAACTCCACTCAACTGATACACCAGGAAACTAATTTTCCCTAAGAGATCACATATCAATTGGAGCTGACTAAATAATCATACATCTATTACGGCTGTATTCACAAACAGGCTGCAACAGTAGTGTGATCAAGTGAACGTCACTATCAACTGAAGTTTTGACATCAACCGGAACTATTGCAAAGCACTGAAACTATTCGCATTAAAAGTCGTCCTGTGGCCTTACAGGTGCGTAATGGAGGTAGGGTTACTGCGTCTAGTCTGGAAATCACTTATGTTTCAAAAATTCAGTGCAATAGCACCTGAGAGTGATACTCTTTATCACCCCCAGGACTATAGCTATCATGCTTTGAGTCCCGCTACAAAAGCTTCTTGATAAGTCGCCTGGCCCAAATTTAATTTCCACAGTGGTACTGAACAGGTGAGTAGAGAAATCGGCAGAACCACTAAGCAAGCTATTCAGCTGTTTGGTAGACCAGGGTAAGCTTTCAAAGAGGGAGTGAGCGTAATCAATCTGGCAATCAATGACCAGTTGTTTGCTGCATACGTTTTGCAAAGCATAATCGATGACCAGATTAGAGACGAGTTTGTGCATCGCACGTTATTGGCTGATGATCTGCATGGAATCCGAAGTAATCTTTCGTATCTAACTGGCTTGAGATCATACAGCAAAATACCAATGCTGCCAACGAAAGTAAGCCAACACTTATCTAACAGATGAACCTATCTAGGGTTTTTTTGTGGAATCAGCCATGTAGTTTTATTGGTGAAATGCCACCAATACGTTGTATACGAATCTGTTATTGTGGCTCACAGGTTATCTTGAAGACTGATACGTTAATATAAATTCTGACAGCATGCTTTCAGACTGGTAGTCTGTAACTAGCGGTGTACCGAATGGTTCTAATCTATCATATAGATTGAACATCACCCACAATTGATCGCCGCTGTCGCATTCCCATAGACTTTCAAGTCGACCCTTTTCGAACACCAGAAGCAATAGACTCGAGTTTCGCTCTCATTAGACCTCGTCAGAAGTGCATCTCATCGCCACTGCCGGGACTTGAACCACGGACACGTTGTTCATGAGGCAACCGTGTTTATCACTGCGCCATTGACCTCACATTAGGATTATCATATGTGAACACTCAACCACTTTCGCTTGTGAGTAATGGGAATGCGATAGCGGCGATCAATTGTAGATGATGTTCAATCCATATGAAAACCAAAATCCCCTACTACTCATCAGTTCTAATCTAGGTTGGGTATAGTTCCAATTATTCATACTTGAACTACATTAGTAAAAGTTACAGTACTATTACATACATATGACACGAAAGTGTGAAGAAAAGTGGATAGTATTGATAGAAGAGAAAAGCTACGGTGTCCTTGATCTCAAACAGCTCAATCTTACTAGTAATATGATAACGAATAACTTCTTCCGAACTCTTGCAGAGGTTTCCCTTTCCATTGGTTCGCCTACTCTAATTGAGAGCTCAGCTGTCTTAAAAAACTGTCCTATTCATGTCGACTCCCGATCACACATTTGCTGTTGATGATTTGATATTGAACAGCAAACACCCAACTCGATTTTTTTCTCTCGTCTTCAATGTAAATGTGTTTACTTACTGTTTTCAGATATGGAAGGGTATAAATATAAGGGACTTGCCAAGACATACCCCTCTCATACAAATAAACACCTACCTCGACTTTTTTTCTGTTGAATAGCTGAGGATTACTATGAGTAACAAAATGACATAATCACCTCATGTTAATGACATTTTCAATGAAGTCAGAAAACTCACTTCATGTCCTGTGGCAATACTCCCTCTCTCACTCTCTTCCCCATTACCTGGCCAATCGCTTTGTCAATACCTGTGAGCTGCTCCTTGTACGTATTGTTCTCCAGTCGCTTATTCCGATTTAATATGGACAGGCTGTACCTTTTGCTAAATAACTAATGAATACATCTCATTGCAGTAACATTTTCAGCAAACGACTCGTTGGTTTCATTGTTTCTCATAATTTCAAAATGTGCAAACAAATTCCAGCAAAAATCTTATCTGACAAAAACTATCCCCTGTATTCGATTCTCTCTAAGTGTACTTCTACATTTCTCACCAGATTCTGGTGAAAACATTTATTTGCACGTATCCGGTCTTATTGGTCCCCTGTTATTCCCCCATCTAGCTCAGATTCTAAGAAAACCCAAGATTATTCTCGAAATAACCTCAAAACCAAATCGCTAGAGCTTCATCTCAACTGATAGTAACTGCGGCCGCTTTTCTGATCTTCTTCACAAACTTCAATGGTTATACTTAGTATTCTATAACTTAGGCATAATTAACTAGTCAATTGTCTACCATTTGTTGCGAGTCAAAAATCCACCTCTCCGGGTGCAAAGAAAGAGTATGAAGGAACAGATTATACACTGCATCGATTCCAATTCAGCCCCTCTGACTGTAGTGATGCATAATGGTTACTCTCTTCGTGCTGAGTACAACTCAGGAGGCGATCATCTCAGGAGATCTGAGGTTGTCTTCTAACTGCGAACTGAGGACGAAAACATCTAATCTGACTCTTAGGTTGCTAACTGGGCTGTCTGAGATCTAGCAATTATAGAACCTTCTCTTGATGTCCATGTTATTTATACACTTTCACCTAGGGTTAATTAATCAAACTTCCCAACCATTCCTCACAAAATATATTCATTTGGTCAGCAGAATACAGCATACATTCTCAAAGCGCATTTTATCGTTTTGTTTGCCTTCTACTTACGCATAAACAGGGTCAATTCTTCATGTGCTATCGACATGCCAGGGGCGACCTTACTTTGACCCACGGAATGTTGAGGCGCATTCAGACGCTTAGTACGAAGCACTCTCTTGGGGAGAACTCACCGAAGCTGCAACACCAAATGAATCACCTGAAACACAGACAACGTTTCCTAAGTGTCCATTCTGGAACACCTTGCCTGAATTAATCGCCGCGGTGTCATCAGTAGATGACTTCCAGCGAACACTTGACGCGTACATTCGTTGTGAGACTCCACATCTCCAACGAGCGTGGTCATCAGGATAGCTATGAAGTGGGATACGACCTTTATCAGGTAAGTGCCCGTTGAAGCATGAGTGGTTGGTTGTGATGTACCAGTTATACTTTGCTGACTTGACGACTTTCTTCAAGTTTTACCTTAATTTACGCTCTCATGATTCCTACCATTTTCAAAGTGAAACTCTGCCGTTTCCTTTCCACTTACAGTAAGTTTTTCTACTATGGTATGGCACGGAATCAGGTGTACGTGAGCATTGTAAATTTTCTCTAGTCAGCAAAATTCCTATGATTATGTTACTGCTCGAAACGCATGCATGCATGCTGCACGCCAAAAAGATATCGTACACTGGGAAATGACAGATAGACGCTACTAATTTCGTCACTATGCAACCGCATGAGACATTTACTGTGCCCCAAGACTATTTGTGCGCGATCGTGACACGATGATTGGCTGTGTGAATTAGTGCCCTCAACGATCTACTGAAATCACACCAACGTAACACAGTAGATGGAAAAGACAGAACAGAAAGCGAACGTAAATGAACTACAAGGGAAATAAGTAACCAACATGGTAGACAATAATGGCGAATCCCGAAAATGAGCCGTTCGCATGGGCGCAAGATAAGGGTGCTTAGCATAACGGGCGATTAGATGGTATTCTGAATGCGCGATCTAACTATCGAAGTTTACAAGTCTTTTAAAACTGAACGTTCACTGAGTTCATTGTTGTTTGCTCGTAAGTGCCACCTAGTTCATATGACTAAGTACAAACGTCGAAGACAGTTCAATTCCTCAACTCTGACTGACTATACTTCACAGTGGTAAACGTGAACATCGATCATTAAGTTTGTGATAAATAGCTCGCTATCCCTAGAGATGATTGACATTGATGAATGATGTCTAAGACTCCGAGAAACCAATCTCCTTTTTACACTGCATTACTTACGCAGCTTATCAATAATACCAATAATATAACAACCCCTATACTATAAACGACCAATATATTCATAACTGGTGCGTGGGTAGGATAGCATAAGTAGTAAATGTTTGATGGTCAGAGTTCATCGGAAACACACGACCAGTTTCTTGATTGTTGCCACCTATTAGATATGCATATCCAGTAAACCTGGACTACACATCCTACCACAGGAACGGCAGATGCCAACATTTTCGATTACTACCTTATTTATGAGTAGTAGGGGATTTTGATTTTCATATAGATTGAACATCACCCACAATTGATCGCAGCTGTCGCATTCCCATAGACTTTCCAGTCGGCCCCTTTCGAAAAGAAGCACTAGACTCGAGTTTCGATCGGAAGGAACTGGCCAAAATTTTATGTGAATACAA
>JTDE01005100.1:51802-80418 GCA_014338405.1 Paragonimus skrjabini miyazakii
ATGCACTACTGATGAGCTCTAATGAGAGCGAACCTCGAGTCTAGTGCTTCTTTTCGAAAGGGGCCGACTGGAAAGTCTATGGGAATGCGACAGCTGCGATCAATTGTGGGTGATGTTCAATCTATACTACCTTATTTGCAAGTTAGGTATGCCTTTTAATTCCGACTCAATGAAGTCCGTACATCAGTGCAGATGTCAAGTGCACTTAGTGGAACTGTACACAGTTAAAAACATCGAACATGCATTGCTTTTCAGGAATAGTGCATACACGTTCCAATATTTTCGCCGTACTGATAAAGAATACGACCTAGGCTACACCACAATTTTGCAACAATGCTTATAAAATAAATGATAAAGTGCATTCGGTAATCAATTTAAACAAACTGACTGACCACTGGCTGCGCAACTGTGGGTCGGATAGAATTTCCGTGGCAATCCGTGCTCCATGTATCGGTGGATTACTGTACATGGTACGAATGAGAATTTTTATCTGCGACAAACATCGTTCTGCTTCTTCAGAAGAGGCACATAACAGTGTCAGAGCACCTACACGTTCGCCGTAGAGTCCCATGTTTTTGGCAAAACTCTGTGCGATGAACATCGAAGGGAATTGGAACTCCTCGATAAACAGTCGAAGCGCGGAAGCGTCCCGATTGATGTCACCTGAAGCGAATCCCTGAATGAGGAAGAACAATCGAGGTGTGACAATGAAATATGTACGTCCGTGTGCATATATAAACTCAAATATTACATACAACGGAAAATGATACAAAAGTTGGGCTCCGTTCAGTAGGATCATAAGAAATCACAACAAAAACAATTACTGGTGAGTAGTAGGGTATTTTGGTCTCCATATAAATTGAACATCACTCACAATTGATCGCAGCTGTCACATCCCCATAGACTTTCCAGTCGGCCCCTTTCAAAAAGATGCACTAGACTCGAGGTTCGCTCTCAGTAGAGCTCATCAGTAGTGCATATCCTTGCCATGGCTGGGGTTAGAACCCCGGCCACGCTTTCATGAGGCAACCGTGTTGACCACTGCGCCATTGACCTGTGTGTATGTGCACCGACTGCGGAGTACGCGGTTGTGAACTCGATTATACTGTGGTCTGGCAACAAATTTGGTTTCATCGCATAAGATTCGTATATTTGAAAAGCCCCGAGTGGGCGCTAGTCGTAAGTTTTGTATTCACATAAAATTTTGGCCAGTTCCTTCCGATGGAAACCGTAGGCTTGGTTTAACTCGTTAATAATACTTTTCGAAAGGGATCGATTGGAAAGTCTACGGGAATGCGACAGCTGCGGTCAATTGTGGGTAATGTTCAATCTATATGAAAAACAATTGTCCAGGTTTCACGTTATTTATGATAGAACAGGCAATGAAAACAAATACCTTGACACCAAAGCTAAATTCACAGCGCAACAAGTGATGAATTGGTATTGACCAAACGTGATCAAGTTGTCAAAGGCTACGTAGCATGAAGAACATACAAATAAATATGTTAGACTGTCTTGCTAGATGCTCTGAGTAGACAGGCGCAATACTGAAGGGATGCAGGTAATTGGAAACAGATAGCCGTTGAAAATTACGGTCATAGGACCTGAAGAATAAGTACGTCGAGGGGTCGCACGTCCAGGCTTTCGGATAGAGGCTAACGCTGAACCGGCACCACAGAGCGCAAAGACTCATCATTTACATGCAGTCAGTCAGACGAAAGTGTCAAAGTTAGTAGTCTCATCCAGGTGTTGGCTTGTCTCTTATAAACTCACGTTAAACAATATTGAAGAGAGTCCCGTAAGTCAACTTAAGTACAGATAATCACATGCCCATTGAGCCAAATGCCATAAATTAAATCTAAATAACTGGATGCTTTGTGCATTTGACTGATGTGTACAAACAAACCACTTATACCATGCAATGCATGATTTCTTGTTGTCTTGATAAAACTCACGTGTCATTAAACTCGCCCGGATTTACTTAATAAATTATTTACACAAAATAAGCTTGGGAAACAAACTATGAGGTAGCTGACGAAATCCGGAACACAGCTGAGCATCACAATATATGAAATTTATGTAAAAATTTGGTTACTGAAACCTAACACAATTGAACGAAATACGCAAGATTTCATATTTCAAGTTTACAGACCTTAGTTCTTTTTGGAAACATGGAATTACGGTCGACTAAGGTGTAAACCAAGTACAAGTATAATAACATCTTTTTGAGGTCAACATCTCCAACAGAATGCTTAAACCCATAGAGCGGTCATGCGGATGCTATAAAAAAATCAATTTCATGCTAATAACACCTAACTATCGATGAAAATAACGCTTGCAAAACATCTACACTGCTTCAACATGTATCTGTACGCTAATATCACCGAACAGGAAAGATGTGTGCAGATTCTTTCGTGTGCATATCAATGATGAGTTATCGGAGATATGGTCAATTTCAGGTTGGAGATCACTCACATTTGACCACAGTTTCCGCAATCAGATAGGCTCTACAACCATCCTTGTTCGCAAAAAGACACTGAACTCAATTGTTATCCCTGTCAGCAAGCTACAATATTGTTTAGAGTATGAGAAAATCGGAAATTTTGACTTCACACGGAAATCCTGACCGCGAGGTTGTCGATTGGAGTCAACAAGTGGTAATTGTGTCTCCTATCGAAAATATCGGGTAACATGACCAGTATTCACAAGCGAAAGTGGCTGCGTATTCAGATATAATTCGGTCGTGCCTAATATGAGGCCAATGATGTAATGGTCATCCCGTCTGACTCATAAAAGCGTGGCCGGGATTTTAGTCCCAACCTTGACAAGGATATACACAAGTGGGGAGGTCTAACAAAAACGAAACTTGAGTCCAGTGTGTTCTTTTGAAGTAGGCAAGCCGAAAGGTTTATCTGGAGGAGGAAGATGCGATCAAATGTGAGTCCTGTTTCACTTGAAATATTGTATATGTGCTGTTCGAGTAAGGCTTTATGTTTCAGCCACGGCCATAGAGTTGATCGATGTGCTCCAGTACGGTAAAGTTCTAACTGTAGAAGCTTGTTCTCCATAAGTTGGCCAGCTTAATCCGTAACCCAATACCACAAAATGACCCCCTTATGCGTCCATCTGCGTTCAGTAGGAGCATATCTGTCGGTAATCGTTGAGGAAGGTCCGTTTTTTTTCTCTTCTCGTAATTTCATCTTCTCGTGCCATAAAGGGCTAAAAATTAATTTTGGCGCACGTTTCACATCCGTCTCTGATTGGTCCATTCCACTTTTAATGTATCAATTCAGTTGGGAATCTTCAAGGCTGTTCAAAAACTATATTTACGCAGACGCTGGTCTATGTTGCCTTTGGTTTAAGACCAAATAAATTCTCGGCTGAAGATCAAGGTCTTCTGTGTTTTTCTGGGATTTTGAGGATCGTGCGCTGTGTGCTACGCATCCGTGATTTGTATATTCGCGTGTTAGCCATTTCTCGTTATCGTAATGCACTAACTTAATTCCACTAGCCTCTCTGGAAAGGGAATTTCCTGAAGCTCAATAACTTTACCAATAGTCTACCAATCACTTTTTGCAGGCATAGTGAATCACTGTCATTTCACTTCGATGTATTGAACAATTGCATCATTGTCTAAATTTAGAAGTAGTTTAACAGCATAACCGTCATCCATAAACCAATACTACTGACTAGAAGCTCCTAGCATACACAGTTAGATCAACAAATTCCCTGATCCATCGAATTTCACACAACAGTTGAAGTACAGCACACTTGGGTGAACAAATATGGGTCGCACACAGGAACAGGTGGGTACTAGTGACTGGACGAACGACCAATAGTCAGCAAACAGTGCGTATGCGTTTGGTACGTAGAAGCAAAAAAAACGACGATTCATTTTCTCCAGTCCGGATAAGTGGATCTATAATCAGTGTATGTAAGTCAGGTGGGCAACAAGCGAGAGTAACACCTAAGTGATGCTAACTGAACCAGCACAACTTGTGCCCAACACTGTTCATACACAAGACTAAATAAAACCCTCGCGACAAAAACTCACAAATCAAATAGAAAACATGGATACAGTATGATCGATCGTCGAGATTACTACACACACCTCCAACGTTCAATCGAACTGACATGATCAGCCTATTACGCAAACGTAAAATGACGCATTCCATAAGTAGATGAACTCTGCAACTACCACGCAATCTATGTTTAACAACATGCCTGGATTCCGGTGTCCTTTTAACTGCACGTAATGGTGATGGTAAGACGTAAACAAAAATGACAAACTGTTAACAAATGAGATGCAAGAAAGTGTGGATATTGGTGGAAATATGTTGACCGTTGACAAGAAAACTGTGCGATCGTGAATATCAGGGTTGAAACTTCACCTGTAGAAGTGACCGACCTAAAAAGACAAACGGAGGAGAGGTGCCTACTGATGACAGCGTAATAGAAAACCTTAAGCATCCGGACATGAATCTGGCAACTTTTTGGCAACATCAGGTAGGTCACGACGGCACTGAGATAGCATGGGTGTCCTACCCAGGATTTCCAAACGAGCACCTCTTTTGACTGAGACACTGATTGGATGATGAACCTCTGTACATGGTCCTTTGTGAGGTCGAATCACTTGGACAGAAGAAATTCACTTTGTCATTTGTGTGTGGACAACAAGCAGACAACAGTGATGTAGTCAATAGACGCACTCGTCGCACAATGAGGCTGCATCGTTGTGAGTCAGTTATGTACTGCTGTCTATGATAACGAACAGTCCGCTATTATATGGGGTAAGCTAATTCATGCCCGCATGAATAACTCTTGAAGTCGTTCTCTGCAATCGACCATTTATACCTGTTATTCTTTTCTTAGCGGGGTACAGATTTATGAGGACACAGTTTCTTAGCTCCACACACTGACCAAACATCGTTTGAAAAGCATTGGATAGTGGCCGTTCGTACAGGCTGAGATCTGACGCGAAAATGGCGCGACCCTTGCTCATAACTCACCCAGAATGAAGAAAGCAACTTGTTATTACATACGTCATCGTGTCGACCGCGTATGTGACCTTCACCTGAGTGTCGTTCACAAGTCCACTCACCATGTCACTCACTTCAGCACAAATTCACTGAACTTGGAATGCTGAGCACCAGGGACAAAATGTGGCAAACTAGTGGAATGTAACAGAAAGCAGGCTGGTAAGTCACAATTTACCAAGGGAAGTTAGATGGAAGAGAATACGGACGCAGATACTCTAGAGTGATTGACTCCACGATCCACGAACACTGTTAAAATATAGAGTGACGACCATCTAGCCCATGCATGAGCTACAGTCTGACCAATCAGAAGCAATGGGCAAGTAATTCAGGATCACATCAGAAATACGAAGCGATGCTGTAAGAACATTTACCATCGATAGAGCCCATTCTAAATGACCAGGTAGTTCAGAACGAGACTGCTCTAATTGAGATACAGTCCTGTACAAGGTTGTAAGTCGTCTTATAAGGAAAGTCGCCATTTTTCGAGTGACTTTATATTGAATATGGTACAACTGTGCAGGGTACTCCGGATGGCCGGTATGATGAGCTGGTATGGAACTTGATTAATCTACCAACAAACCATATGCACCAAAGGTCACCTAAGCGATCGATGCCGAGAAGCGAGTACACATGTGTAGAAGTGTAATGAATACGGAAGTAAAGCGGTTCTGTTTCATTTTACATCGTAGCTTTCTAGCCGATGATTCTGGTCAGCTGGTTTGTCAACGCGTATAAAATGTATATTCCTAATTTGTCCAAGAGTGTACGTTTACAGCAAAGCAATGCAGACGAAAAAGATATGAGTCAGATTGTTTACTCAGACTGATTGAGTGTATCATCCGTAATCGCTATTTGTTAAAGTAACACTGCGCGAACGCACGTGCGAGCACGATTTCTGGATGACTCTACAATTTTTTTCAGGGCAATGATTAAAAATAGGACCCACATGGATCAGATATGCACAGAGGTACTCGTGGCCAGGACCAGACATAACAGATGCATACCCATCACCCTCAGTTCGCCTAGGAGGACTTTGCTGAATAACGATCATTCTTTCACTAACTGATTGTCACCCTGACCTACGTGCAGCGCATATCATCATATTCTGAGAACTGCACTCTACTGGAGCACAAAATTAACAACTATGAAATTTCCGAGCACTTAGCGTAGCTTCGTAGTTCAACTAGTAGAGCGCTTGTCGCGTTTGAGCTGGTTCGAATTCAGCTGAAGCCCTGGTTTTTGACTATTGGATCTCATCTAAAACAAAATTACCAGTGAAATCAGCGAGAATTTGCATTAAAAATGATAGCGATTTTGTTATCATATGGAGTTCGTTCCGCAAATGGGACGACGATTCGGTACATACTACTGAAAACCGTGTGATATCATTGGATAGTTCATCCTAAAAGTTTCACAGGCGCACCTATTCAATCAACTTCCAAAAATGAACTCATAACTCATCACTGTCTTTCACAGTTCAACCAATCGTTAAGTGTAGTGGTTGACAATCAGCATACCAGGCTCGATGGAGTTATGCCAGGTCAATCGAACAAATGGAGATTACGTGGAGGATTGGGTCAGAAATGGTAGCTGACTAAATGACCTATAGTTGTTAAATGTCATGTGTGAGATGCAAATAATGATAATTGTTTATTCACTTT
This sequence comes from Paragonimus skrjabini miyazakii, assembly GCA_014338405.1. Lineage (NCBI taxonomy): Eukaryota > Metazoa > Platyhelminthes > Trematoda > Plagiorchiida > Troglotrematidae > Paragonimus > Paragonimus skrjabini miyazakii. The sequence continues at coordinate 58,503 of JTDE01005100.1, forward strand.
GTGTGAATGAATATTCTACGCATGCATGAACGTAAAAATGAGACAAGTCTCAGCGAAAGCAATCGATGCTATGACTGCTGTAAGCTGCTCTGCTCAGTTTTGACCAAACGTGTGTCGAGTCATTTCTATCTTCCTGAGACTGAGTGTCCACGGGGCGGTCATGTTTGTCATGATTGCGTTGGACGTTATCTAGGATGACGCCCTCCGTATGCTATTGATAACTGAAAACGACAAGAATGACATTGATTATCGACTAGTTCGTCACCAGTACGGTCAGTCAAACATCAGCGCGAAACATGGATATATTGGTGTTTTTGATGATGATTGATAATAGGGACATGTGGGATTGTTGTGGTGATCATAGAATGCTCAATCCGAACTTAAAGCACGTTCCACATTGACGTGCATATACGAGCCTGTCTTTTAGGGACAGTTAGCGAATCGAGGCAAGACTTCGAATTCTGGGTATTGAACTACAGCCAAATTCCGGATAAAAGAAGATAGGAGGGGGAGGCAGATGCGATCAGAACAAGCATGACACAAATATGGCATATTACCTTCAGTCATTCAGCCAAACACGTCTAATCTGCTTTAAAGCCAGAACGGCCAAGAGATCATTGTTGAATTCTTTTTAAATATGAGTCATGTAACTATTTACACTAGAAATTATAAGTCTATGTTTTTTTCTTGTTTATACAAATTCTCCATCACCTTTAGCTTCGAGAAAAATCGCATAAATCGATCGGATGTTAGATGACACTGAGCATGTTTATGATATAGAATAAACCGAAGGATTATATGTCGTAGACTGTAATCCTAAAGAGGGAACACCATGATGTGGGCTAAGAGTGCATTCGGGAGTAATAACACAATAACACTGATATACATTGATTATCCTAAATGAGCGATGCTCAGACCTCAAAATAGCTGCACAATCAACGATTGAGAGAAGGATTTAATGCGATCGTTTACGCAACACCATCACTACTGTATTGACTCGTTCTTCAGTCTTGTCGATTAGCACTAAAATGGTGACTGGGACAGTTGTGGGTACTGTTACAAAAGCCAAGTTTCAAAAGTGAATGTCAATATCGACAAACATTAGGCCAAAGTAGTGAGTATCTTTCATTGTCAAATTGACCCAATTGGAAAGGAGGTTCGGTAAGAGATGCAAAATCGAAATATTCACTGCTATTTCTGATCGAATATGATGTATTCTTGCTTTTTACCAAAATAATCAAGGATCATTCAAAATACTCTCGATTCGCAGTCTCTTTGTAAGGTCCGGAGGTATTTACTGGTGTACAAGCTAGTCGAGGACTGTATGGAAGAGACTATTCCCTTGAGTTATTTTGGAACGAAACGTTTGGAATTCTGGGGGCAAGTTTTTCCTCCCTTGGTGATTAATATCATTACAAGAGAATTCGAAGAACAGTGTTGCTAGCTGAAAAAAGGCGGCCTCAAAAACTCTTTGTCCAGTTCGTCGTACCAGACAAAGATTAATAGATAAGCAAATCTAAGTTGCATACTGTTCGTTTCTAGATAGCAATTCACACGATGATGGATGATCAAATCGGAGGCGTGATTATTACAACACTCGGTGGAATACCTCGACACGGTGGTGAAATATGGTCAAATCCCACAACACGGGCGACCGGATGAATCATCGCTCAACCAAATCGGATCAACGGGCGAGAAATGGCAAGCAATAAGCTCCAAACAGAAAACGTCAGCCAAACGCACAAAACCTGGTAGAAATGCGTTTAAATGGAAATTGTTGAGGCGTTGTGAACTAAAATACTCGTTCATAAACGCGAGCGCGCGTGTGGTGTAAGAAGGTGAATTAGGCAGTAAAGTTCGTGCTTTATTGGACGAATTTGGACTGCAATATCTTCAAATTCCAAGTATGATCCTATACGACGTCTCACACGGTGGTGTCTGTGGGCCGATTAGCAACTGAGTAAACGTTAGAGTTGATAATAGAAACGGCGGTAAATGATGTGGATCGTATATAACTGCTTTGGGTGCTCCAGTGTTTTTAATCCGTCTATAGGTTAGAGAAAAGGAACTGCAACAGAAAGAGAATGTTACCAATAAGCAAAATTGTCGACAGTGCATGAGTTTTTTTTAATTCACGGATTAATTCTGCCTCCAGCTCTGTTAAACCTGGTTCTGTTACAGTAGTTCCAGATCGCCAACATCTATATAGCCGAAAACAGAACCAACACTGGGAACAGGTTCAATAAAACAACCGCCAATCAAACCACGTGACGAAGAACTCAGAACCCTAAATGGTGATGATGAAGAGAGACTATCAAGAAAAGTACATTAAGACAATGCCCATATTGGACTCGATCGGACATGAATAGTAAAAACAGGAAAGCTGCCTAAATGTCAAGCTGACAACTGACCGCTGTCAAATCAGTGAATGTAAGTAGTGAACAGCCAGAAATGCGCCGAGCGGAATTAAACTGGTGGGGACGAACCAAATTTACCATGGGGACAATTAACGCCCGAAAACAGTCCGACTAAATATGAGAGATCGTGTGAAGTCAACAAGGAAGGAAACGCAGTTCTCGCGTAAGTTTCTCGGAGCAATGATTACATTTAACAGCCGTACAGCAAGACTGTAGAATGGGACATTTAAGCAACGACTCCAGAACCTGTGACTGTCAATCAGTAGTAATCAATGAGTTGCTCAGATTCCACAATGATCTTTACAAACCAATAAGATAGAAAATACCGTATACAACCAACAAACCTGATATGTATCGGATGTGTGATTCATTGGTCAAGTACTGAAAACACATAAGCAGTAATGAATGGATCACACTCCGTACGCCAGTTGGGCATTTACAGAAGACTGGCTTTAGCCAACAAATTATTAGAGATTTGTGAAGTCCTCATTCCCTGTTAAACACAACCCGTGGGTTCTGTTCGTAAGGTTGAAGACTGTATGTACATCATACCGCTGATTGGAAGTGTTAATCCGTACATCAACATGCAAAGCTAGTGACAAATCCTCACCCGCACAACAGTTAACTTTGTAATTTGTCAGAGTTCGCTTGGTAATTATCTTGGAATGTTCACTTTAGAACTCCCCTTACCATTTTTGTGTTGAGTGATGCCTTGATCAGACTCGAAACCGTGACTATGTGCTTGATAATACACGCATCGTTAACACCGAGTTTAACGTAAGTGACAGACCTCAACAGAAGACGCCGATTTTTTTATATTGCCACAACTTATGTTACTCTTTTAAACGCGACAAAAACGGTAGTAGGCATGTATACGATTGTGCAATTCCCTTCCTCGTGCACAAATTAATCGTCCGCATGTCACTTGCGAAGAAGTTTCTCGAGAGACATTTCAGCTACACTCGCAGATGTTTGACAGTGCTACTATGCCTCTACGCCGATTGCGAAATAAAACGGGCTGCATGGTTTATAAAGCTACTGACGTGTCGGCACCGAACACCAAAACACACTAAAGTGATATCCCGATAGATACGCATATTCGGTGAGTTGCAAGGGTGGACAAGGGAGGTGATCATGAAACCTGTAAGGTTAGTTGCTCCATGTGAGCGTACGTCGCATCCTGCGTACTATGGAGAGATCAGGGGATAACATGACCACTATTTATGAACAGCGTCGCCCACAAAATTACAGACTTGGCCAATATACCGGCACGTCGAGGTAACTAGAACGCCCGTACACACACTATTGAAAGTTCGCAGTTGTTTAACCTAATTACCGCCAATAGACCTTATTTCCAAGAGCCCCTTAAAAATGCTGTGATAAACAGGCTCCCGTAATATCCACGGTCGACTGTGTACGTGTGTTTGTGCATGCACGGTCAGGTAAGTGAAATCCTGGTGGTCAAAAGCGGAGATACCAGGATGTTGTGTACGTTGTAAAATTGATTTTGGGTGTTGGGTAGACAGTGTTGAACCGGATGGCCTGGAGGGATACGATTCAAATGAGGGTCCGTCAGTTCGACGAGCAGTTATTGCGCGGCCGAGAACGAAAGCGCGTGGTACGCAAGGGAACCATCGGTGCCATAGGTCGTGGTGGCATTATAAGGCGTTACGATGTGTGCGGCCGCGAATGCGCTGGCCGTTTAGGATTAGTAGGTCAACAGCGTACTCATAATGCACCGTCAGCGAAGAAACGACGAGTACGTTAGGCTCAGGTAGGTCAATCGGTATATACATTCTATTTCTGTTAATTGCTGCATCAACCAAGATTATGGTCGTCTGGCAACTAACCCGCTCCTCTTTTCAGAAACTTGAGTGTCCGTAGTTTTCTACCCATTCTTTTCTTGAGCTTTGTTGGTGTACTGAATGATGAATCGTTTGCTTGATCTTTTCATAGTTCAACTTTGAGTCTTGTCTTTCAACGGTATCCTCTCTAGAATGCACTAACACGCACTCGTATACTGAAATACTTCTTGTATTACATTTTATACATCTTTCTTCTTAGTATAGATCTTGTCATTGCAGTCTCTGTTTACTTTCCGAGATATAATGGTTTCCTTTTCGTGCTAGCCATTCAACTGGCTAACCAGCATTGGCCGGCTGGACACAAAGGCCTCACTCACACACCTACTGGTCTTATTCCTTCGGGTTTACACCGGATACGTGGTGTGTGAGTGGAACCGCAAGTGATACAGCGCAAGCCACTTGCGGTGATGGTTTAAAGCGCAGGCGTCCTCTGGTTTCGGTCACTGTGACAGGCTAACCCGTTTCGGATGCCGCGAACCGTTCATGCTCGCATTAACAGAATAACAGAACAATAAATGTTGTGCTAACCTCCAGACGCACACTTTCAAGTTGTGGTTCACAGTCTCGCTAACATACAAGCACATTTGTACACAAACACAATGGTCTTTGAAAGTGCCTATTTAAAGACATTTAGCCATTATTTATCTACCTCTTTTCTCTAATTGGCAGGATCTTCAGGATTAATTATGCAACGCAAATGCTACGGGTTTCTCAGAGGCTTCAAAATATTGATAAATATTATTTCTTCAACCCGTTTAACAGTCCTATTGAATTTAAATTTCGTCCTTGGTTTCGGCCGGTTTCCAAGGCGTTTCGGTTTATCCCCTGAACAGGACACCAATTATTTTCCCGCTGATGCTATGAGTCATACAGTCACTTCACTTCAATGTCCAAAACAACCATGTCATTGACGAAGTTTGAACACATTCACCCGGTGTAACATTATTCGTCAAAGGTCTTTAACACATAAGTGTGCGGTACAATGAGTTGACATTAAAAATGTGCTTTATCCGTTTTAGTTTTGTTATGTTTATTGTCCAAGTCCAGGCTTATGGGGTCAGTCACCAATCCATCCTTTGTAATAACTCCGCCAGGGACATTGCAGATGGTAAATGAATACCAGCTGTGTCTGTGAATTTCATCATAAGCGACGAAAATCATACATGACGGGATAAGGCACTGTAATCGCATGAGTTACGGTGTCAAACACTACATCGAATGGCAAGATGAAGCCAAGTACACGAAGTCTAAAATACGATGTCACAAGACATGATTACATACCTACTCATCAGCAAATGGAAAACGTTGGCGGTAAGTGTTCAAATAGACAATGGGTTTATTGTTCACAGGGTGCAAATGACCTTCAAGTGGAAACTGTTCGAAAGCAAACTACGAACTCGGCTAATACAAAGCATATGAGTTAAAACAGATGCTACTTTTGAAAATAGCCATAGAGTTAAGATCTATTGACTCAGGCATAATAGATAAACAACTCTACTAGGATTACATCTAACGAACCAAATTATACGCCACTTGCCGATTGTGAATGGTTGAATATACAAGATTATGTACATTAAGGGTACAAGGTCAACATACCTGATAAGCGAAATCGAACAAAGGGACCAGGTCATGTGATTTGATCAAGTGAGCCATTTCTCGCCACTGTTCAATCGAAGGATCGACACCGGTTGGGTTGTGCGCACAAGCATGCAGCAAGACAGTATGATGTTTTGGGATATTATTCAAATCCTCTAAACAACCACGCGAGTCAAATCCGCAGGTTTTTGGGTCGTAGTATCGATAGAAATGAACTTTGAGACCACAGTGACTGGCAAAGGGCAACCAAAACAGTATTTCAAAAAAACAATCACGAAATGAGAAGTTGAAACTCAAAGGTTGCATTGTAACTTGCGTCGCGTACTCAGTAGAAATATACACTAAGAATTAAATTATGTCAAGTCAGAGCATTGCCCTATGTACCTCAGGAGCTGATTATTCAAGTACCAGACAACTATGTATGTAACCGGTTCAATTTTACAGCCAATTCTTGCACAAAAGTCTAGGAAAGGACAAGAATCTGCGCTAAGTTGGGGGCATATAAGTACTTGTAATTTGAATATATGGATATATAACTATAATGATCAGTATAAAGAGGATGAACGGAATCAGATAGAATTTCATATCGTTGGGACGATAAATAAACGTATTATTATAAAAGCAATCGTGGATTTAAAGTGAAGTCTAAAATATTAGATCAAAAGACCCGGAAAAATTCTGGACAGCAATACAGACAGAAAGGACGTATGCAAGCATCCGCAAAATGACGGATGAGAAGTCAGACGTGAAATATGTAACTTAGTTGAAAAAATATTAACACAAACAGATCATGTCACAGAACAGATGGTTAGAGACTTTAAGTGAAATGATTGCTGATCAGGTTCAGTGGCGTAAATGTGCTGTTGTTGAGCTCAGCTGTCCTCGAAGAAGGTGTACGGGACAGTATAAGAACTAGCCGTCGAATTGGTTTAAAGCTTTCTTGCTTTTTAATTGCATACGAAAATAGGGTATGATATGATAAACTATGGGTAGACTAGTAAAATGGGCCCGAGTCAATGAAGGGTGAGAACCGAATGGTCAGCAGGGTCTGCTCGTCACGAAAACATCCGGACGAACCCTAACAACGCTGGCGAGGTACATCCATTCCACTCGACTAAAGATTCGCAAGGAAGCGGTTGTTGTAAATACCCGGATTAGTAAGCTGGACAGACAACGGAATAGGCAGTGTTCAACAGAACTCGAATTTTTCGCCGTGTGATAAACAAAACTGGAGCGTTGATCACGAAGAATAACGCAAGTGATCTCGCTAAGTGCTCCCAAGTCAAATCAAAAATGAGGGCAAAAACTCGCTCTGTTTCACCCAAATCGTGAGTGACGGGGAAAGAAATACGGAGCACAGATGAAAAGCATGGTGACCAACAAATATTCTCCAGACAGGAGACGGAGTGAGAGGTGCTGAAAATAGCCGTTAATGTCACTAAGCCAACAATAAGTGTGGCTGAATAAAGATCGAGCAGGTAAAAAGGTAATTAAGGTTGCCCCCAGACTGTTCTGGAAATTTCTGTTCGTTTTGGTTGGACCAAAACATTTTCTCCGGGAAACATGCGCCTTTGAATAGAAAAAATGAAGTTCCCTAACAAACGCAATCAAAGACAGGCGTTGTGACCAACCCTCTTGAGGGATGGTCAAGTTTCACTACCATGTAGGAGGACTACTTGTACACTTGGCCCTGTGGAAGTGTCAAACGCAACTCGCGCTTCAGCTATGATTTGTGAATTAAGCGAGCGTTCCACCATGGCTTAAACAACTCCAGCTGCAGACTAACACCGGCCGTCCACCATCCAAAGTGAGTGTTTCACAGAATACACCAAAGAGTCATGTGAACACCGAATTTCAGATGACAATCAGTGTATCGGGGATGAAGTTGGAAAAAAATCAGAAAAACAAAAATAGGGCAGAAATGACTGATCGCATATCAATATGCGGGTGGGTTACGGTAAACATAGGGGAAATGATCGAACGGATAGACAAAAATACTTACTCGTAGATAGCTTTGTGATTACCCCATGTCGGTGTCGGTAACCAAATATCCTTCTGGGCACCAAAATTAGCCTGTTCAAGACAAAGAGGGGTCAACCGAATCAGTGATGCAGCTAATGATCAAGTCAAAACAGATGAACTAGTTCATGAAGTTGTACACAGAGACTGTCTTGCCCGAATGCTTACCTGAACTAGTGAAGCAAAAACAAAACAAAGCAAGCATAGTTATCACCATCATCATCACAACGACCTAGAACCTGACCAGAAGGTACTGTGGCTCCAGTCGCCGGTTACCTCACCAAAGACGTGGATTATTCTATTTTTAAAAAATATTAACGAAAAGGTTGAAGTGATGATTAGAAAAAGAAGACTGAACGAAAGGGCTAGAAATGATATGAATGCAAGTATGCCATTTGACTGTATCAAAGCGCCATCTCAGATGGCGTTTCTAACCAGCGATTCGAGTGATCACGAGGACTCCAGCCAGACAAGCGATATCTACCCACTTCACTCAGTAGATCAGTCAGTCTTCATATTTCGTGACCACGTTGTTGCTTGACCATCACGCGGTTTTACCCAACTTTTGGAGGTCTCAGTATATAATGCTCGATACGGCAAACGCTCAGCTGGCATACAGAGTATGTGATCAAAACATTACTAACTGTTCAACGCGATTGGCTGACCAACTGATCGCGCATCCCGAAAGTCCCGGAAAATGTGTGGGCGAACAGCCGTAAAGCCCATGCGACCAGTCGTCCGCTTAATGTGAGCTGAATAGTGGAGAGAGTGATAGTCAAACACAGCAAGTCTGGTTATATCCTCGTTACGAATAGGCCATATTTCCGAATCACAAAGTAAAACAGAACTCACATAAGCGCTATATACTCATCCCTTCAGCGACAATGGAACGTCTTTTCGACGCCACAGATGACGCAGGTTAGTAAAAGTAACTCGTGTCTTTCCTATCCTCGCTGATATCTCATCAGCAATATTACAGGATGAGGAAATAGTACCACCCAAGTATGTGAAGATGTCCTCAGTCTCAAACAGAAAATGGCTACATTAAAGAAGATGGGAGTAAGAATGCCGCAGTCTTGAAGCACTGTACACTTTAGAAATGCGAAGCACATTCCATACAGACCATCCCGGTCACTTACCTTGTTCAACATGATCTGTATATCTTTGACAGAGGGGTTAACAAGACATTATCTGCATACTTCACGTCAATCAACCTAGTACCAGGATGAAACCAAACACCAAGCTCACTGGATTCCTCAAGCGCAGTCTCCAAAGTAAGCAGAGTACACACTATGAGCACAACAGAGAGTGGGAAAAGAGAGAAACAACATGAGCGGTATGCTTACCAGAAACGCCCCAGCAACGCGCAACGCACCCGTTCCTGAGATTGACTGAACCGTGGTATTCTGTGACACGGAAGCAAAACAACACAATCGAACATAATCAGAATTAACTCATTAGATTAAATTACATTCAAGGTAACGATCTGTACAATCGAAAACCAACGAAATGTTCAACACAAGTACCTCCGGAAAGTTGGTTTCTAAGATAACGACGTATTGAAATCCATATAGTACGACTCTAACTGACACAATAAACACCAGGAAATTAACCGGAAAACTGTCCATGCCACCGTACATCGGGATCTGTACCCATCTGCCAAAGCCAGTACAGTGCAGTTATGTTTTGACATCACAGACAGTGATCGTCAAACACAGCAAGTTGGTTGACATCTTCGTTGCGAACAGGCCACGTTTCCGAACCACACAGCGAAACAAAACGTACACAAATGTTATATACCCTTCTCTTCAGCGACAATCGAACGTTTTTTCGACGCTGCAGATAACGCAGTTTGGCAAACGCAACTCCTCGCTGATATCTCACTAGTAATGTTACAAGCTGATGAGATGGTGTTACCCAAGTACGTGAAACTGTTCACAGTCTCAAGCGGATTATCTGCAACGAAGAAAGTAGGAGTGGAAATGCCCTTTCAAAGTGCAAAGCGCATTCCATACAAACCAGTTAATTTGGTTGGCATGATCGGCACGTCTTCACCAGAGAGGTGAATTAAACAATGACATCCGCATGCCCTCGCTCAGTTTCAACAGCTTAAGCTCTAGGGCCACATCCGCTCCGACGGATAGCCACCTGGAACGCACTAACTGACCATTTGGATCACATCGTCTACACGGTCTGGCTGCGATCAGCAGAACTGCCCTTCAACATGTTTAGCCCACCTGACAAGTTGGTGACAGGAGAACCACTTTCTTCATATGTGGTCATAATAGCATCGACTAGGTGGTTAGCACAACATGACTGACGAAAAATAGTTTTCTATTGTCCTCTTTAGATTCCCCAATCAAATAATGTTCACAGACTTTGCGAAGGCATTTAGTCAGCTTACGTACAGGTTTTTGACAGTCGTTATAAGATTCAGAGCCGGATGAAATCGACCGACACTTGCTCATAAGGTTCGTCGACGTACCAGAAATCCAGTCATGTCGCAAACGCACAGCTTTTTCCGTGTATACGTCCTCACAGTAAGCTTTCGCAGCCGCTGCGATTTGTTCTCAGTGTTCCTTAGATTCTCACACCTGACTCGAATTGGGTAATTTATTCAGTATTGTTTCACGACAAGCGTTCTTTACACTCTCTTCGTTCGAATGTCAGTTAGGTGTCTTGCAGTTACGAATGTATGACCTCTGAGAGAATGACGAAAGAAAGTGGATACGCATAACAGCTAGACGATCGGGTTGTGACCATGGCTGAGATGCTCAGCACAAAGCCCGTTTTCCTTGTGTTGTAATGTGGTACTCAAAATATGAAGACCGTGAGATGCGCACAGTTGCAGTAACCTTCCACCATGGTTAATGCGATGCACCCGAACATCCAACATACGACCCAACCAATCCTCACCTGGAGAGAGGCGACCAAGAAGAACATTCAAATACTTGGCTAGTACGATAGTGTTACTGTGTTGTCTGTTCCAGAAAGTCAACGAGCGTGTCGTTAAACTCGTTTTTGGTGGAATCCGAATAGCTATCCGCTCAGGCGCACGCCGATATACTGGGAACGTGAGGCACTTCTGATTTACACTAACAGACTTTAACCGACATATTGAATTTAACTGAGGACAGGCGACTGTTTCTTGGGAGCAAACCAAGTCTGTCATCTCCCGCTTAAATTTATTATTTGCAATATCAAAGATTCTTGTGTTTAGGTTGGTAATTGTTACGGATTCTTCGAAATGGTATCGAGGAAAATGAACAGGAGTGATTAGCTAGCTCATAACTAACACGAAAAGTTCATAACTTTCGCCTACGACTTATTGCACTTTTATGTCAATGTTGGCTGAGTTTTCACTTACCCGAAATAAGCGAAGCAAATTATTGTTACTACCCAAACTGAATAACGCTCACTCATCCAGTCAACATCTTGCACGACTCAGAACAATTCCATTCAACTCAGTACGACGGCCATCATAGACCATAATTTCACCATTAACTGGAATATGGAAGCCGGATTGACGAGTCACGATTTCGTTAGAATAAATTAGATAAAAGAGTACACGCGTGGAGATTAAAAGATGAATGATTCAACGACCGTACAAGCATCCCCACAATGCGTTGGTTATTCAGTTCATGAACGAACACCGTGGAATAGGTTGGTTCAACGGGTCATACAGCTAGGTGTTTGATCTACATGGACTTAATACAAGAACCCTGACTAACAGTTTTTGCCGTTCAGAACGACCAGATATTCCAAGATGATTATAGCCCGACTGACAGACAAGGACAGGAGGTCAAAGCATCTTATAACGACAACGCTGCCATTTTCAGGGTGTCGTTCTTTTCCTTCGATTGTGCATGACAAGGTGTCCAGTCAGGCGAACAGATGACAGACTTAGAGATCAGTTAATCGAGGAATGAACCGTATTCGAGAAGGGACATCTAGACGATTGACAGCGAAAAGCGGGTGCACGTGCGTTCAGTTATAGCCAGCTAAGAACGAAAGTCATGTTCCTTTTCATATCAGGTCTGGCTAACTGATGCATTCTGACCAGATCATTTTTGTCCACGAGTGTGCATGTGCACTCATGATCTGTTCGAAGTGAACTTCGAAAACCATCGTGTCCATTTCTCGTACAACAATGTGTGTGTAAACAGAAGCAGCGAAACTTCCTGATAACATCGTTTTTCATCAAATCACGTCGCATAATAAATGGGGTGAATCAATATTAATACAGTTTTGAACTAACCTTGTCAGAATTTCAGCAGTGTTAGTTATCGTTACAAACCACCATGTAGTGGGTTGCACAAATATATGCATGCCTATCCCAGAAACGTTAAAGTGTGCAGATGCACAAGGCACTAATAAACTGTCAAATTAAGAGGATACCCTTCAGATAACTCACATGAATGTTTTTTTGATCACACCATTCTGCCGTCATGTCGTCATTTGACCACGTCAGATATGTAGTTCGTCGTTGTCTGCATTCAGATAAGCCGCAACTCATAGCTCACACCTGTTACATTGGGTCGCCAGCCCCAGTGGTACCATTTGGTGGTACCACATTGAACTATTATGATTGACCAAGTGAGCTCCATTGGATGTCACTGTTTCACCGCATGACCACAATAGCGTATAATTTCGAACAGCCACCAGAACAAACGTACATCTGATGTCACTAGCCCAATGCAGGGACGACAGGGGTTACAAAGTATTATACCATAAAGGCATATAGAATGACAGGGAAAATGTCTGATATAGCCCAGAGGTGATACGTGAAGGTGGCTTAATTCGCTGGCCTGGTATTAAGATAGACGTTCTGTAAGCAGTGAAAGCCGTGCCTACCTCATCCTATTGAATACTTATCCAGCCAGCTAAATAAGGGCTAACCGAGACAGCAGTTATTGGATTTCCCTATCATGGGATCGATGAATTACGTTAAAAGTCTTAAAAGTAAGCGAAACAGATTGCATCAGTTAGTATTTTTATGTCAATCATCTTAATCCAAATGTAGCGAGCAGAAAACAGGTTTGTGACGCATGAATATCTCTTACGGAAGCCATGCTAACCTATTGCATTTTGTTCTTAGTCCTCCAATATGTTTTTGATCTACCACAGTGCTAGTTAACTAAAGGTATAAAACTGGCCGGGTAACATTTGATTTTGATGCAGTTGCCAGCTCCAAATGCTAACTCGCTGGACATATCAGCAATTACAAAGGCACTCACAGATGAACCATTTTGTTTATATGTTCAGTAATTCGGTATATACAGTCAATCCATGTGTGGTGAATCAGGTTAAGAGAGAGGGAAGCTATGCCTGACTCTAAATCAAACAGTTTTGGCTAGCAATCGAGTTACAGGAATGTTACTATAGACATTCCCATCACTTCTAACATGATAAACCCACATTGAGTTGCTCATCATTTAGTTGGTGTACAGAAGCATCGCATTCGTGATGTGATGTTCCCATATACTAGTTTATTTCGACGCCACTAAAAGGACTTTGCCAACCTGTACTCAGATCGAAATACATATCCTATCGGTCAGAACGAACGAAGTCCAATCACATTGAAGTCATTGATCGGGCAGTAGTAGGCATGGTGGATCATATCAGCGTGATAGTTTTTTCTGTCATGTAACGATGACCAAACTAATCAACACAACGTGGGCGCAATCGTTAATCTGTCAGAAGTTGTTATGCATGTTTGTTTGTGTGAATGTATGTGCAGGTAATCAACAGAGTGGAGTGAGCATGCCCAACAACAGATACGCCAGTGCATGCGTTGGACATCTCTGTAACATTGGAATAAATTTGCATACGTCCAACTTTGATTACCGTTGCGTGAATTGTGAACAACTGGTAAAATCAGCATTAGGAGACACATTCCCCCTAGACCACAAATGTACTTCTGTACAGAATCCCGTGATGATCTTCATACTTATTACTTGGGAGAAACCAGCAGGAATACCTACTTTAGTGAAGCCACATCAGAACACACGGATTGGACTTTCTCAGTTGAACAACTCAGGATTGTAAACACGATAGCTTAACATTACTTCGAAATTGTCACCAATGCTTTAGTAATTTAATTGCTTACCCTTTGAGAAAAACGAGTAGTAACGTTAAAACGGCCTTGACAGTGGCAGACATTTTGAATTGCACATTTCCAGTAATGTTGTGCATCAAATTCGGATACGCGAAGCATTTTAGGCCTACTGACTGAACGATTACCTATCTCCCGTATCAAACGGGCAAGTCGTTCATGGAATAGGAGAACAGGTTGGCACATGTGTGTTTCTCAGTCTACGATAGCCATGTTTTGGTAACTATTATTGGTGCTGGCTCTGATAGCTGGCAGATCGGTAAAGTAAGAAGGTGAAAACGCATCATAAGTTAGCATTCTAAAAACAGGACCTAACCATTTAAACACAAGGACTTTTGGAACGTGCACAGATGAATTATCTGACCTTCTGATTCCACTCTCCTCTTGAAATACCCACCGATGTCATCCGATGTGAGAAAATAAATGTAATTACGGATGATTACGGATTTTAATGGGTTCAACATTAATGATCTTCAGAAGCCATTCAGCAGCAGCCCTAACTATGGCCTTACAAACGTGACTCCTGAATTGACCTAGGGAACGTTTCTCATACTATAGGTGACCCAAAGTGACGAAGGCTACCTTAGCCATGGAGGTATAAGATAAAACTTTATTATCATTCGTGAAATTGCTTTCTGTGTATGAAAAGGATAACAACTTATGCAGCCTGTTGTCCAATATGCGTTGAAGATCACAATCAGTCTTGAAGTAGTAGTTTTCTTGAGGTTACAAACTATATTTCAAAGAATCAGACCACGTGTGCATCTGTAAAAGTTCGATTAGTGAGATTGGTTCAAAGTCGACACTAACCACTTGATCGCAACCTTTCCATTCAGATGAATGGGTAACCCAAACGCTGTTCACGAAGGGTTATGGTTAAGCGTTTAGATAAAACTATTCATGAGCGTACTGGTGTTATGGTTAACCCGCTAGTCTCACCAACAATAAGGTCGGAGTGTAATTTCCGGTCTGGAGGAAAATATGCACTACTGATGAGCTCTAATAAGAAGGAAACCCAAATCTAGTGCTTCCATTCGAAATGGGCAAGCTAAAAGGTTTATCTGAAAGTGAAGGTCGTGATCGAGTGTGGGTGGTGTTCAGTTTGAAATGTCTGCCTTTGATGAACGCTACAGATAATCTCCTCGTATTGTGCCCGTGAGGCAACTTCCCAAGGATGAAGAGGGTGAACAACCTCGACGAACACTTTCTTGCTGACTAACGTATTTCACAGTTCTCCCCAGAAAACATTTTGAGCCGGTGTAGCACATGAATTTCCGACATAATCCTGAAGCAAAGCGATTCCAAAAGTGTGAACAGACAACGTGAGTCAAACACGTCCGTCTAGCCAGTAGACACCCCGATGACCGACTGGTCGTACAAACAGTGCTGTCCTAGATTTTGGCAAGACAAAATCTGAACGACACTTTAATGCCTACAAGGAAGGGCGGTGTGTTCTTCCCTGATTTTTGTTTTCTGGTTTGTTGTGAACCAAATGCTGACGATAAAGACTAAAACGCACATTGTGACATGGTCTTCCGAAAATTTGGTCTCTTCCAAGACACAGGAAACACAGTACACCCACCTAAATTGAGATGGATCTACGCAGTTTACCGCACTAGCTGGCGATGGTGTGTTGAAACACTCCATTAATATCCCACTTGTAAATGGCAGATGCACGAGATAGTCCGGACTCAATTTTGAAACGTTTAAACGTAGTAACGAAATTCTAACAGGGTTCCGCGCTCTCAATACCGCAGGACTAGTAGGTGTCTTCGTTAACAATAAGATGCTACCAGCTCGTAAACACGTGTACAACTTGCAGTCAAGTTTACTTAAATAAATACAAGAAGTACACAACCCGAAAAAGAGTTTTACTTCATCTCATCTTAAGAAGGGGCCCAAGTGATATACCTGTGGAAAAACCACACCTCTATGTTTGACATAAGTCTCTTACGCAAAACGAGGAAACATCAACAAGCCAGAGGTTTTCGGATGAAAACTTACCCGACCTGATTTGGCCACCACAGACTGTTCACCGACAGCTAGATTGAAAGCAAGCTTGCAAAATTCCGGCAAACCGGAAATTGGAGCATATTCTTTGTCCAGGTTTCTTTCGAGTAAGCGTTTTTCCGCTTCTTTCACTGATGGAAGGACAAACGGTTTACCACTATCGTCTCGGTAAGCGCCAGCACCGAGGTTGATTTTTTTAGGATTCTTGTCTCGTTTGTAAGCCTCTGTGATGCCAAGAATCGCATCAGGTGGACCCATTTTTACATGACTCCAGAAAGAGCTGTTTCATTGGCAAAGTAGATTAAAGAAAAAGCAAAACTCACGAAGATCGTCTCAACACCGCAAAGGAGATGGACAATTTAGAGTTCATGGCAGCTACAGATCTAGTAAAAGGAAAAGGGAAGATCGATTAAAAAACCATCTGTTTATATAAATAAACATGTAGGCGAGTGAATAATATGTACTTTTCACAAATCTAACATGAAGAGCTGAGAAACTTGAAGTAAGCGTCTTCCAAGCATAATCAGCCCGTTTCATGTGCACAAAACCTAGTTACAGAAGGGCATTTGGGAGGGTTTCAGTGAATAGAAAAAACAGCATCGTCGACGACAATGCATTCATACATGACACTGGTGGTTACTTGAAGCATAATCATGAAAGAAAAAAACAGCGAAAAAAATATCGGAGAGACGAAGCTTGATAAATGAAACCCCGTTAAAACTCGAAAAATCGACATCAGAGTGCGCACTCAATGCAAACAAACAGCACGTCAGCACGTGCTGAGTACAGGTTACTATAGCCATCACCAGTTCCATACAACGAGCGTGTCCTGTCCCACTTGGATCGCTCCTTCCAAAGATCGGGGCTGGTCTCAAACAGCTATAGGTGGTGCACGTTCATGGTGATCTTATTGGAACAAATGCAGAGACTCAGATTATGGGCTGGTACCTGTCGCTTCGTTCCCAGTTTCGCGGAATGACGACCCCATCATTCTGCAACGGCCAGCTGCTGAAAAGTCAACACCGTTCGTCATGAAACGAGCATACCGAAATAGCCTAGAAGACAGGTTTGCTGTTCTAACCTTGCGGTCCCCAAATGCTGCCGGAGTGGAATCACGAGAACAATTCAAGCAGCAAGCACAGTGAAATGCTGCGCGACACATTCTCAGCACAAAAAATTCGTTACAGTCGCTGAGTGAGGCGTTTGTCTCATACAAAACTCAGGGAAAGAGATAAGACAATTATAAACAATAGGCAATGCAGGTTTTATTGCACGGCTGCAAAACCTGGTCTGTCCACGTAAGCGATACTCACAGTGTTCGTTTTCAAATATCAGTGTCTCCGAAACGTTAGCGACGTGTGGTGGGAACACCATGTCGGTACTAACGAGGTTCACGACCGAAAGGATAGATTCTATTGACCCCGTAGAATTCTTACCTCATTTTACAAGCCTCGTTACCTTGGTCACATCTTACGAATCCCAACTCACTGCCGGCTACACTGTGTCTAGCTTACTTGTGGTGGGTTAGGATAAAAGCGGCAGTCTCGTGGTCAGGTGTACAAAATTATTGACACCTAAGCCTGGTTGGAGGTCAGTTAGCAATTAACACCCTTGGTTCAGGACGCCGTTTGACATGGCAAAGAATAAGAGTCAATGGCGCTCATGCTGCTAATCTCTGCGCGCACCAGTGTGATTTCTTTTTTCACCTACATTCTTCTCATTCTTTACCTTACACAATGCGCTTCCCTCTTTCTATTGCGACGCGCGTGCCGCTTCATGTGGCCACCATGTGGTGAATACATATGCATCCATATGGAAGTCAGCAGGGAGGTCGCTTGACCGGTACGTATCAGCAGTTGTTCCTGTTTTCAAAAAAGATGCTAGGACATCATGTGACAATTACTCAGGTGTTATCATTGTCTCTCACATTCAAAGTGCTCACGAGTCTCATAATGCGGCAGATTCTCGAACAGAGATAAACAGATAAGAGAAGAGAGGTTTCCAGTCTGACCGCGGATGTATTTATCATATCTTCACTCTGTGGCAGACAGTGGGGTATCGACACTCATCTTCGCGATCATCGGTCGTGGAATTTTCAGATATAAAGGTTGTTTCTTACGTGATTGCCCGGCACGCTCTCTGAGGGTGTTTCCATCACAAAGGAGTCGCAGTGAAGTAAGTTGATTTGTAGAAATCGTTATCTGCCCGCTCTGGATAGACTGAGCATACATGAGCAGCTACCTCTACTGTTCTCCACGTCAAGTGGCATTCGACGGGAGCGCGAATGTCCTTACTTATTTTCAACTGTGATGGACAATATTCTAACGAGAGCACTCGAAGTGGAGTTTCTATTAGGTGGTAAAGTAACTGACATTGAGTATTCGGACGACATTGTTTTAGTTCTTCTAGTGCTGATGACGTCCTACTTTCACTTACAGCTTGGTTGTTTGTTTGCGAAGTATAGGCGCCTTGATGTTGAATGTTCGGGTGTAGAAGTAACTACTTTTTCTAGTAGTTAGGTCTCTTCCTGCTCCTTTTTTCATTTTATCTTCCTAGGCAGGGTTTGCTTTTTTATCCTTCGTGTTTGAGTGGAAAAAAAGCGTCAGTGCGAACCACTGATGTATTGCTGTCTATGATGATGAGTTCTACAGAGAACGTACAGACCATACTGAATCGGCTAAATGATGTGGCTTGTCTCTACGGTATGTACTTCGTACCTTCGACGTGTAGTGTTGTTATAAGGTCGAAGTGACACTGACCATATCGTTTTCATTAGAGACAGGCCGCTGGAGACAGCGAACCGCCACAACCACCCGGTAAGTGTCATCTCCTCAGCTTGTAATATTGTTGGTGAGGTGTCCACGAGGACGACAAAAGCAAGTAGGGCATTCGCTAATCTCCGTCACTTGTAGCGCAATAAAAACGTCCATATAATGAATAAAGACAAGTGTGCGTTCACTACTGCTCTATACCTCAGAGACCTGGCCCAATCTTGGGGGAAATGTATATAGGTTATCAGTATTTGACAACCGTTGTATCCGTCAGTTGGCCTGTATAAAATAGGCTGACTTTGGGCAACGCAACATTTCGTGGGTGTGTACTCGGAAACCGCGCAAGTTGGCGACCGACAACCGAGATAATGAGAATTCACAGTACTCGTACTTCCTATGTCAACAGGGTTTTTGCTGCACCGTGTATTGTTCAGTGTGTCTGGTGAAGATTAGAAGGAACTGCAAGGCAACCAAGCGATGACATGGTCAGGGGCTGTGAAAATCTTGACCGCTCCGCTGAATAGGGTTGGCAGGTGTCATTTAGTAGTTCCTGACTGTTCACACAGCTGGCAGGAAACGCTTTCTGACATTGCAGTGCATCGTAGTCAATGACAGCCGTGTATACGCAAAATGTTGACTTTTCTTTTTAACGGAACTCAACTCTTTGTTTCCATTCCGCCTATTTCGTCGCCATACATATGTGTCCATTCAACACTATGCAACCTCGTGGACCACCAAAGGTAATCTAAGTCACTGAAAACAGAGATACGGTTCAAATTCGAAAGTAAATACGATGAAGCGAAATTAAGGCGTCATCAACACCACCTTACGGCTTTCATTGCCCCACATCAAGCGCAATCAAGTGACAAACAACTCGGTCAAACAGCGACAACACTCACGCCACTGAACCCGATTAGCTGCCATCTGACCTAACGTCTCCAGCCACCGACTATGAGTCGCGAGATCCCTAGTACGGGAAAGTAACCCGACCTACAGAGGTCTACCTCTTAGTGAACGACTTCATTTCTCTGAGACAAGTCATCATTTGTCCACCACACGCATTACGTTAGTCGGATGTACCACTACAAAAGAAGGCTTGATGTAGTGGACGACTAGCTGACATCCTTAGTACACGGACTAACCATCGTACTCTGTGCAAACTTGAAGACTGAAAGGGACCCGCTAGATACTTACTAGCAAAAAACCGCCTCTTAGACTACTCGTCGTTATTCAGGTGGCACATGTATATGTAAATGTCCAAATGGTAGTTTGGCTACCATTTCGGTTTCAAATCGGCCAGTGGGCATAAGGATGTACAGACAAGCTGACACAATTTAAAACCAATTTATCACCAAATAACAAAGTATTTTTTTCTTCCACCTGGTTTGTTACATTTTTAAAACAGTCTAGGATCACAATCTGGCACTAACATCCTTACAGTCTGAACTGCATCCAATCACAACTGAATGGTTTTTTGCTTACTCATCCCAAGTGAATCGAAGAACACAATACCGGATATACACTTTTCTCAATCTGGCGGAAATTCACTTAAAAATGGCAAGGTGCTCGTTTGCTTACTAGATGTGCTTTTTAACCCGCAGAGTAAATATAACAATGTCTATGTAGTCAATGAGAGCCATGTTTATTCGCAATTGATAAGACGTTTCTTTGACAACTCCTTTTGTTTCAGCTTCATCTAGCGTAATGACCAGAATGTCGCGTAAATATACTCACAACGCCCTAAACAAATTTATATCCAATTGACCAAGTTTCTTAGTGTTAAATCGTTTCGCTTTATATCCAATTCGTGTATGAAGCTTAGTGTCGTGTAAACATCCTTATCCAGTCCTAAGGAAATGTCCGATACTGAAGGCACGCCAGTTCGTTCACCCATTTTGTTGTATTTCAAATTCGTGTAATGAATGCAATGCCGCGCAAAGGTTTTCGATCGGTTCGGACCGAGTCCAGCCGTAAATGAAAAAGTTCTTCTTCATTTCTTTGTCATTTTTGATTCGAGAAAAAAGGGACGTCTATATCTGTTGAACTCCTTTTAACTGTGATGTAAACTGGTAATTAACAAATTTCAAACGCCGAAAGAACCTGTGCGCTTCGCAAATTTTCACGTAGTCTGTTGCAAGGATGCTGAGACTGATTCGTGAGCGTTATCCTGTTTACCTGTCACATCTAAACAAATGGGAATGAGCAAGTTTGTTTTACCCTTTTTACTCGTGTTCACTGCTGTGCATGTGCGTGCCGGGACAAACTGACTAGAATTAGATGACAGAATACGACCTGTCTACTAGGCGCAAGAGTAGCGAGGGAGAGAAGTTTAGCGCGCGTGTTGGACTAAGAGAATAAAAAGGTCAGTGGACAAACTACGACATCTAAGGGACGCTTTGGTTACCATGGTTTAACAACTTACCAGCAGCGTATAAAAAGGCTGTGTACATTAAAAAAAAGTGTGTTAGACGTACACCTCACGAAATAACACACTTCCATCAGCCTCCACATCGGCTGCTGATTTTTCTATAAAAGCTTCACTGTATTAGTTAAATAACGTGAACATACCGTGGAAATCAACGAACCACCAATTAAAAAACACCAGCAAGGATTGCTGCGCCTTTGTAAAAAAAATGATGATATCTGAATATTGACTGTGGGAGTTTAGCAACACGATTTTACACACTATCAGCGAGCTAACAGCTGCCTGAAAGATCTGTGGAAAATGTGTATCAATGGAAAACGGCGTAGGATTATTGTACATGGTCCTTATGGGAATTCCCATATGCTTTAAAGCATGTGTTTATTCGGGACCCAGGTGTATTGGCTCTAGACAGCTATAAATAGATTACTGTTTCACTCGTTGTTCTCTTTCTAACGACCCCTAAGACACTCCATAACAACACGAAATGTAAGCAAGATAAGTGAAAAAAGAACTGCGTAGTTTTTGAAGAAATACATTAAAAATCTAGGCCATATTAGAATGTAATGAAATGCAATACACATTTTGAGTAATATAAATGAACCGGCTCTATATTATACTTCATACGTACTCATTTTGTGCCCGTAGTGGCCTAAACGACCTCATACACCAGAATGTACTTCAATACGCGCATATACCCC
>JTDE01005101.1:1887-12721 GCA_014338405.1 Paragonimus skrjabini miyazakii
ATAGCCCGCCGGATCAAAACAGTACACAAGCCCGACCACCTCGTCAAGGTGGCAGTATAGATTGGTATGTTTGATTACCGCAGCGCTATTCATTCATCGACTAATCAAACCCCGCATTTCCTGTGGACCGGGCGAGAACTGACATTACCCTCAGGTGCCCGATTGGCGGTTACGCAGCAACTGCAACTCCCAATTGCACAATACGTAAGCAGCCTTCTTGATACACTCCGACGAGCGTACCAGATCGCGCGAACACACCTGGGGGCATCTCACAGACACCGGGAAGACTATTTTGATAAGAAGGTGTTCGAAGCCCCCCTAAGGGCTGGTGAAAGAGTGTGGCTGCACAACACGGTTCCGAACCCGGAAGTCCCGTCGAAGATGCACAAACAATGGAAAGGCCCGTATGTTGTTGAACAAATACTTTCAGAGGCAACTTGTCAGATTAGTGAACTGATAGGAACTGACAGACAGCCAATCATAGTTCACTTTAAACGACTAAAGCCCTATATACAAACTGCAGCCCATGAACCACCACCAGACGCTCCCGAGGTCGGAATGGAAATCGAAGTAGCGAGCGCGCTAGAGATAGGTGAGGCACCGGGGACGGTGCTCAACGAAGGGGGGGAGTTGTGTAATGAGCGATCGAAACCAGGTTACGTGCAAGGATTGAATTTGAAGTGGTCGCTACGTCAACATCGCACACGGGAACTCTGAATCAACGGACAGTCAGACAAACAAAGAGGACAATTGCATTTAAACTACTGCTGCTTGTTGCGTAATACATCTTTGGATACAATCTCTGTCTACTTTTCTGGTTGCATTTTACACCCGTTGTAATGTGCGACCAAAACCAGCTAGCGCGCATTAATTGAATTTGAGTTGGTGACGGAGCGTGCTGCTGTGTTGTCGGCGCCGTTTTAGTTTTCGTTTGTGGTAGTCGTGTGCATGGCTTACTGGGCCTTCGGCTCATGCTTGTTTCTTGTTGTCTCCTTTTACAGGGCTTGGTGGAACCCCTACTTCGGAAGAACGCTGTATCTCTGTGTCTCTACATTCCCCCAGAGTTGGTCCGTAAGTATAACGGACCATCGGAGAAGAAACAGCCGGCTTGCATGTTACAGCGCAAATTCGTCATCAAAAGATTTCGCCGTTATTCGGCGTAACTTCAGTCGAAAAATGTTGAAGTAATTCAGTTTAAGCGAGGGAGGACGGAAAGTTTCAAAATCTGACGAAGAATTGAACAGACTCCAGCACATGACCTCGTTGACTGCTCGGAAACGTCAAAAAGTTGAGAATCTCGCTAACCGCTTGGTCAATATGGGGTTTTGAGCGCCCGGTCATCGGAAAAATTTTCCTTTCGTTATGGATGCTCGTGGGAATAAGAAAAAATCGCAATGTCATGTGTTAAAAGGGAAAATGTGAAGTAATCACATGCAATATGAAGATTAATGTGAATGTTATATTGCTTGACAAAAAATTCACGCGATATTAATAGTTGCGTTTTTTCAATAATGCATACAGTACTGGCGAATAATTGTTCTAGTGTTCCGCGATGATTAGGTAACCAACAGCTACTTCTAGGATGATTATCACGTGATAATCAAAACTCCGTACTAAGTTTTAACGTCAGTTTTTTTATAGAGTCAGTGTTCAAGGTAGAATTTATATATCATAGCCCAAAACAGTTACAAATGCTTCACGAGGAGGGTTTCGAAGCAGGAGGACAACACACGGTATGAATTGAGGTGTCGTTGGGTTTATTTTGTAGTTTTGACATCAGTTCGTTTCATAGGATCAATGTTTAGGGTAGAATATATATTTCATAGTACACAACAGTTACTAATGGTTAATGCGGAGGGTTTGAGGCAGAGGAGACAACGCATGATGTGAACTGTGGTTATAATTAGATCATATAAAGTAAACCAGGGAGTAGGATATCCGCACCAAATTTAGTACGAATGAAGTCAAACAGTTTGGGCGTCGTGTTCAACATGTTATTGATAAATTGAGTGAGAATGACACAACGTTACGAGCAAGTTGCAATACTGTACGTTTCAACCAACTTTGGTGACAATACTCCTCAGGAAGGCCACGTAGAGTATCACAGCATGCTCCTAGAGCTGTGTCATTCTCAATCCATTTATCCGTAAACCAGGGAGTATTTTTTCCACAGCTTTCTGTGAATTTTTTTGTGTGCTGGCCAAGTAAACAGTCACTACTGGCCACCATTGAGTATAGCCAGAATGATTGCCAGGGTGAACGGGTTATTACGAATGGCCATATATACAATATGTAGAAAAGTGTATATGTGAGATATAATCCTGTTTTTCTTTTTCGTTGTGCTCTATGTACAACTCTATATAAGTGACGCACATAATTAAAATGATGCGGCTTCGTGAATGTACAGTGAATCAGATGCTAGATGGGGTGATAGTAAACGGTGGATACGCAGTAGACTGTTTCAGGCAAGCTGCTTTAGATGGGAGCCTGATAGTAGGGAGGGGTACATACGTTTATCCTTTTGACAGCTAAATGTTCTCCGGACCAGGTTCAAAAAGGTCATCAGAAAATATGCAAAGTTTGAAGATAGGCATTGGGTTTGATAGAGTAAGATGTCTGTTCATGCCCTTTGTTAAACGCTGAATGTCGTTACTGATTATGATTATATTCGGTAGTCCATTCCAAATGTAGGAATGTTTTACATTAAAGACGTTGGCTCGTATCTTTTTCCGAGCTAACAGGGTTGGCAAAGTGGAACCCTTATTTCTTAGAGCATACGGGGAACTGTTTTGGAAATAAACGGCGAACGCTGTGGTGATGACGTCAGAGTGTATCAGTTTGCACAAAAGTTTAAGGTTAACCTTTTGTCTTCGTAACCGGAGTGGATCAATACCAAGTTTTGGTAGCATTCTCTATGTGTGGGTGACGATGACCATCCTAATAAGCTTTTGGCAAATGATCGTTGAAGATTTTCTAACACAAGCCTATCAGATTTGCGTAGATGGTAGTAAATGAAGGTGCAATACTCAAGTTGATGTCGAGCACATTTTGTAAAGAGCCAGCTTTGCATCCGGTAGACCGATTTTCTTTCTGATGGAGCCTGTTGTCCTTTTGGTTTCCGCTAGGTGATAGCATACGTGTTAAGAGAAATTAAGGGAGTTCAAATACCATATTCCCGAACGGATGTGGTGGTGTCAATATGATGACCATCTAGTGAGACTGAAACGTTGGGTATTTTTCAACCACAATTGATTATGTTCCATTTGTTGGCTGAGAACGTCATGAGCAATGTCTTGCACCACGGCTCCAATGATGCTAAGTCCTGTCGTATGTTTTGCAGACGCAAGACGAGGTTGCTTGGCTGGCAGAATGTGTAAACGATTTTGATATCATCAGCGAACAGAAAGGGTTTGCAATGTTCAACAACATCGCATACGTGATTTATGTGCATGAAGAAGAGCAGTGGTCCCAGAACGCTTCCTTGAATCACCCCACTAGTCGCTGGATTTAGCACTGAGTAGTGCTCTCCCATTTTGACAGTTTGGGTTCGGCCTCTAAGATATGAGGAAGTCCAGCTGTATAATAGGTCTTGTATGTCAAGGGATGCTATTCTGACTAACAGGCGCTTATGGAGCACATGATCAAAAGCATTCAGCATGTCTAGGTGTGTGATAATGACCGCATTTCCTGCGTCGGCAGACATCGATATATTGCTTAAGAATTACACTCGATATGTCATGCAAGAGCACATACTAAGGAAACCGTGCTGCAAAACATTTATAAGGTTTCATGATATTAATAATTCGACAATGGGCCCCCTTAATATCCTTTCAAACATTCTCGAGCAGGCTGGTGTGTGGCTAATTGGACGATAGTTACTAACTTCCCGCCTTGTACCACTTTTATATCGAGGTCTCATGACTGCCTTTTTCCACTGAGGAGAAAGTGTGCCGAATAGAAGTGATGGCGTGAACAAATTCAGTAATTGCATGGGTACATCCTCACCCCCTTGCTTGATAAGGACTAGTGGGATACCATCAGGTCCATGGTGGATTGTGGGTTTGATAGTAGTTAATTATGAGAGGATACTTCCAACATCGACCGAGACATTGCACAGAAATATCGTTGTTTTCAACGGAGTAACGGGTGATTCTGTGCTCTCTACGATAAACGCAGCAGCAAAGTGTGAGTTGAGGAGTTAACATATTTCAACAGTGTCATCGACAGCCGTCTCACCTTTGGGATTTACAACTTTTATTGAGGGGTCCGTCATGGAATTTCTCTGGCCCATCATTTGTATTAGTCTTAAGCCCCTTTGCTCACTGCCAACTGCGAGTTTTTCTTCGTTTGCATAACGCAGTTGCGTTCCGTACTCTATGTGTTTGAACATACTGCTCATTTGCAGTATTAGGGAGAAGTCTAGTGTTCTTTTGTGTTTAGTTGCATGCCTGAATTATCACGGGAGCACCAC
Organism: Paragonimus skrjabini miyazakii; assembly: GCA_014338405.1. Lineage (NCBI taxonomy): Eukaryota > Metazoa > Platyhelminthes > Trematoda > Plagiorchiida > Troglotrematidae > Paragonimus > Paragonimus skrjabini miyazakii. The sequence continues at coordinate 6,359 of JTDE01005101.1, forward strand.
GTTTCGGTGACGAGAATCATATGGTGACTAGACAAAAAGATAAAATATCTAAAGATGTGCATCTTACTTATCAATGATCTTACGTTTCATATAGATTGAACATCACCCACAATTGATCGCAGCTGTTGCATTCCCATAGACTTTCCAGTCGGCCCCTTTCGAAAAGAAGCACTAGACGCGAGTTTCGCTCTCATTAGAGCTCGTCAGTATTGCATATCATCGTCACTGCCGGGACTTGAACCACGGACATTCAGTTCATGAGGCAACGGTGTTTACCACTGCGCCATTGACCTCACGTTAGGTCAATGGCGCAGTGGTAAACACCGTTGCCTCATGAACTGAATGTCCGTGTTTCAAGTCCCGGCAGTGACGATGATATGCAATACTGACGAGCTCTAATGAGAGCGAAACTCGCGTCTAGTGCTTCTTTTCGAAAGGGGCCGACTGGAAAGTCTATGGGAATGCGACAGCTGCGATCAATTGTGGGTGATGTTCAATCTATATGGAAATCAAAATCCCCTTCTACTCATCAGTGATCTTACGTTTCTGAGTAATAAAGTAATGGATTTCTTTCTGTTAGGCACAACATTTAAGCTGCTGAAGAACTGCATAACGAATGGGGACGGGGGTTGCGAAATATCATATGGAGAGGTCAGGTCTAGAGTATGCAACAATTTTCCACTCATGTTCGAGTGGATGTCGCATAGATTTGACTTCATGACAGAAAGTGTTGGAAGAATGTCATTATGGTAAGATGACTGATTGGGACATGGGGAGGGAAGCCAGGTGGCGGAAGATGAAATACCGGATGGTGCACTATAAAAGGACTGGGTTGGAGGACATTTGTGCTAGTTATATAATCAGGTGGTGATGTACCTAACGGAGTACCTACGTTGGGAATTCGGTTACTAGGATCATTCATGTTTTGGATGGAAGAATAGGGTATTGTGGGGCTATTAGGTAATGTTTGGAAAGTGTGAAACCTACTATAGTTGTGGATCGGCCTAAAATCAGTAAAGGACCAATCGTTCATTCTTATATTCGAAGTTTTCGCCTTCAAAATGTGATTCTTAGAATGAGATAAGTGGGGCTTATGGAATGCCGTCGATTGACCTTTATGTTGCAAGTCTAGAACATTATTTTTCCATAAGCATTGTGCAGGTTTTAGTGCTGGTTTGGAGAGCTGTTCAGGCGTTTTGGGTCCGTGGTTGGCATGTACAGTCACTCCAGATAACGGAGGCAAATGCCTGTAGTAAGAAGGAGATGGAATTGCTTGTGTAACCTCATTTTTATTCTCGAAATTTGGGATATTGCCTCCAATACTCTGGAGAAATTTGGGCACTTTAGGTCCAGGACTGATTACAGTCGGCGCCTCAGTTGACGAAGGGAATCGTCGATGAATAGAAGAGGTATTTTTGGCGCTAACCGTGGGTTTCACTGAAGATACTTGACGGCGCCGAACGTCAACAGAGCTGGACGTGGTTTGTTTTTCAGTATCCTTCTGGATGGACATCGTAATGGTGTTGCAAGTTACGACTTGCTAATCCAAGGAAGTCGTGAAAAGGTCGAGATCAACAGTCAGTTCGATGAAGTTGATGATTTTGTTATTCAAGCTGTTTTTTACTTAGGAAATATTGGTTCGCTATATTTCCCTTTGAAGTGGTGTCTAGTCACCACACACTGTTGTTGCCTCAAAATTTTTAGCGTGCACAATGTGGTTTTTTTTGACGGATTCATTTGCTGCAATTTCGTTTATGAACTGCAGTAACAATGGGAAACATTTTTGATGTACTTTCTTTCGAAGTCTTAGACAGTGACAGTCCTGGTCTTTCATCCGACTAGCGTTTAGTAAGGTTCTTTTCACGATCAGCAAAGGTAACTTGCCAGGCACGTTAAACACAACCACCTTACTTGCACAACGTATCCGATTAAGCAGCTCAGTAGCTATTGTGTCAATAAAATTTCCAGCTGCTACTAGCTCTTCATGACTAGAAGTATTCATCTCAGGATGAATGCTAATAGGGGCATTTAGAATGCTAATTATCGGATTCAGCCGGTGCAAAATGTTGGTAAGCTGTTCATGCTTATTGCGTATTTTTGCCATTTCAGCCTCTAGGTCCGTTATTTTTCAACCTGATCTGCAAATACATCGGTAATAGAAACTGAACACAACTTGGTGTTGTCCCTTCCTTGTATGAGGCTTACATTTACCGTTGAGATTACCGTTTAGTGCGTACGTGCACTAACTAACACTAACACTTTCTCAGGTGTACGCACCAACACCAGACGCGAAATGAAAATACCGACAACTGTGGGGACCGAAAATATATTATGCGACAACTACATTTAGCATCGATCAGCGCTAAACGACGCCGGTGCGCGAAGTAGCTAGATAGGCTAAGGATCCGACCGTGGAGCGCGCGAGTAAGCCGGAAGTGTGTGTATGGCGTCCTTGACGCGCATAAGCCGACAAGCATGCAAACAAAAAACGCGATCGCACGCTTCAAACAGACGGCAGGTAAAGATCCTTAAGTTTTCATGTACAATGTGCGCTACGATTCCGGAGAGGATTTAACACGTCGTACAGCAGGCACACCGGGGGTATCTCCAGGTCACTACACAGCCCCCCATCCAGATGGGTACTGCAAACGCAACCCTTCGATCTACATGAAGACCAGCTGTGGCCAGCCATCATTGGCCTGGTCTAGTTCATGCTGCACCAGCTTGCGATTGATAACGCATTTCTCAAACACCGCAGATGGAGGAGTACTAATGCCAACAGTTCCTGGCGAGCTCCCACTCGAGTGTCACTCTATACAGTGTCGAAACAAATGGGGAAGTTGGAGTTCGCATGTCGAGGTCCTGGGGGTAAATACAGTGGTCCAGTTACAAAGTTCGATCGATCCAGGACGTGAGCGCGTGCATGGAAATGAATAGCGGTATGGGTAAGTTTGGGCACATATATATGACGCATGCGATGTTATCAAACATGACAAACCCTTTCTGTTCGCTGACGATATCAAAATCGTTTACATATTCCGCCAGCCCAGCAACATCGCCTCGTGTTTACAAAATATACGACACAACATAGCACCTTTGGAGTCGGGGTGCAAAACATGGCTCATGATGTTCTCAGCAAACAAGTAGAACATTATCACTTATGATTGTAAAACACCCAGTGGGTCTGTCTCACTGGACGGTCATCATATTGACACCGCCACATCCGTTCGAGATCTAGGAATATGGTATTCAAACTCCTTAAATTTCTCTGAACAAGTAGGCCTTCGAATAACAAAAACTAATTGGACAATAGGCTCTTTCAAATGCATTCAGTTTACTGGTTGCGAGACTTGCTGTTTTTAACGTGTGCTTGACCTCAAATTAAATATAGTACTTTCATTTACTGCCACTTACGCAAGTCCGTAGGTCTGTGTTAGAAAATCTCCAACGATCATTCACCAAAAGCTTATTTGGATATTCATCCATACTCACCTATAGAGAACGCTGTCAAACACTTAGTAGTGATCCGCTTCGTTTACGAAGAGTGAAGGTGAACCATACTCATTTATATAAACTGATACATTCGGACGCCAATACTACGGTGTTTGCCGTTCATTCCCAACACAGCTCCACATATATGGCCTGAGAAATGAACTTTCCACTTTTCCAACCCTGCTAGTTTGGAAACGATACGCGTCAACTTCCTTATTATGAAACATTCCCATGTTTAGAATAAACTCCCGAATGAAGTTAGGTCCAGTAACAACGCTCAGGGTTTTAATACGGGCTTGGACGGCTATCTTACGCCATCAAACATTATGTCTATTTTCAAACTTTTTGTATTATGTGATGACCTCTTTGAATGTTGCCAGGGTTACACTTAGCCGTCAGCTGCATAGAAGGCACGTTCATACTAGCCAGTATACGGAAACTGATGAACACAAGCTGCCTGCCGATCACTGGGAGGTACATCTTTCAGCCAGTCACAACATGATGTTTGGAACTCCAATTATCTATCGCGTTAGACAGAAATATTCCAATTACTATGAAAATCAACGAAATCAAAAATGCTGGTTAACTTATACCCCAAACGCTTCAAATAAAAATTTCTCATCACTTCCCGCATGTGTTCGTTCTCCATATTGTGCCTGTTAAAAGTCATTCGGAAAGAGCAATTGTTAATGCTAATGCATACTGCATTCTCAGACGCTGCTTACAGCTTAAGCCAATCCAGTGGGATAGCTACTAATATGACCGCATACTGCATACTCAGACGTTTATCATAGCTCAAGTCAACTGGACGGAGCAGCTACCTTTGTGAATGCATACTGCATATTCAAAAGTTATCCAAAGCTTAAGTGAACCAAGTTGAAGTGGTCACTAGTGTGAATGCATACTACATTATCAGACGTTGTTGATAGCCTAGATCAATCGGGTGGAGCATCTACTAGTGTGAAGGCATACTGCTTCTCGGACATTATTCATAGCCCAAGCGAGTAAGTTTGAAGCAGCTACTACCGTGAACGTATGCTGCATACTCAGACGTTCTTTATGGGCCAGGTCGGCAGGATTGTGGTAGCGACTTCATTCTTTGGATAGATCAGAATCAGAATATTTTGTAATCAACCCAAGTATACTGTACTATATACAACTCTTCTGTATTATACAAGGTGGGAAACAATTTGACGAGTTTATTCGTGGGATTTCCCTTTCCAGGACTGGCTATGAAGCGGTACTTGGGGAACAGTCAGATGCTTATATTGGCGATAGGCTGAAAGTGTTATATATACATGTATATACTGTAACCGGCTCACCCGGGCATGGTTGAAATACTTTCTTTTTATACAAGTCATTAAACATGGAAAGCGTTCAGGTGGGATGACGATGCGTGTTTCGAACATTCCTGAAACATCTGCCCTACGTTTGAAAACAATTTTTTTAACCCGCCTCTTTATGATAAGGAAGACAGCAGTGAGAATGCAGTATGCATTCGCACTAACAGTTACTCCTTCCGATTGGCTTTTATCATTAACTAGATGGAGAACGAACATATGCGGGAAGTGTTAATTGCCCATGCAGCAAACTGTAATGTTGTTGAATTGAATTTGGCTGTTTTGATGTGCAAATTTGGTAGCGGAATTTTTAGATGTCCCCGATGGATAATAATTTGAAAATATCATGTAATTTCTACCACTTCTGGAGATTTTATTTCGACCGTTTATCATGGAGATAAATAGCTCCGAATGTGGTGGCCGGGCCCCTAACGTGTATCATCGTCGGTAGGCAAGTCACTATTGCATGATTTATTTTCCCTTGAGATATTGTCGAGCGCCATCAATATAGAGGTTCAACGCACCCGCTTGCCAATGAGAAAGTAAAGCGCCGGATACAGAAGGCAAGTAAAATGCACAGCAGACAACACAAAAAGGCAATTACGTCCAGTGTCAGCAGTCCTGAGAACGGTTTCCTGACCTTTTACTGTCTATTTTTTAAATACGCCAATAAACCAAATAAACTATCATATTCTCCTTTGTAAGACATTCTCATTTCACTATTGTACGCTTGCCAGGGACAGTCAGGGATTGCCCGGTCGTTCTCATTAAACGGCTGCGATAGTTGGGCCACAGGAAGATTAGTTATCGGTCTTCCTGCGCACTAAACGTTCGACCAAACGTAAACGGGTAACGGTAAGAAGAGAGACTGTTTACAATATTATGTGGAAGCACGAGCTGAACTTTTCGCTGTGTCCTATGGGGGACCTGAAAGTGCGCAGGTAATAATGTATAGGACTCTCGGGAGACGGTCAAGAGACGTTCATAGAACTATACTTCTTGCTTTGCGATCACTTCACGTGTGCCCAATTGACATGTAAAATTGCGTTATTTTCCTTACTCCAGCAACCATCCTCCATACAAGAAAAATGTGTGCGACAAACGGACGTTCAAAACTCCTACTGAGCGAAAGATTAACCAGATTTTTGGCCCTTGCACATCATTATGTTGGCCTTCGTAACGGATTCAGTTTCTTGAAAATGTTTTCACCGAAATTTTCATGGCGGAATACGTACTCTTACCCCACGGAAACTCTCATTTTTGTGTGGTTTTGGAGATATAAACGAATTTGTAATTTCCGACCACATTGCGTTTACACTGCATTATACACTAAATATTAAATTAAATCCCAATGAAAACTATGCCATCACGTCCGTGTGGTAGTTATACATCTGATTTTTATGCTCACGTTGTTCCCCTCCCGGTATTTCAGGTAAAAAACGATCGACGGGATGTCATTTATGAAAGCGGTTACACTTGAGGTTATCACGTGGTTGTTTCTATCTACAGCTCATATGTTACAGTGTAAATA
>JTDE01005101.1:19030-37038 GCA_014338405.1 Paragonimus skrjabini miyazakii
GTTTGCCCTATTATGTAACTATTTGTAGCTTTTTTAGGGCAATATCCCTATACAGAGATATAAACGCCAGTTGCCCACTATAGGCAATTCCGGACAGGAGCACCGAGGAGACCAGACGCGCACCAAAGGTGTGTTGTTATGTCGAGTCAATTCAAACAAGTGGTGTTCACTGTGTACATGGATAGGTGGTGTAAGTTGTCTATAAAAATAGAGCAAAATGTGAAAATCTGTACCATACCTTATAGGACTCCTCCGGGAGCATTGGAAGAATGGAAACACTCGATAAAAACGGGGAAGTATTAAGCACACTAGGTTTCGAAAGCTGTTGGCCGTCTGACCGTTCGGCCTGAGCTAGTGCGGGGAAGGTTAACAGGGGTTTTCCGGTTGCACTGAAAAAGTACGGGATGTTCATCACACATGGGTTGGGCAGACTACAAGCCACTAGGAGTAGGACCGGCCAAAGAAGTGATGGGAATATCTAAGTTGGGTTCGTCATGAGCAACTTTAAGTCTATCAATGCTTATTGTGTCGTGGGATCCACTGCGATCGAACATAAAAATCTTGGGGACTCGTTTAATCATACAGAATAGCCCGGGGTAGGGTTTTTGGAGTGGGGACTTAACGGCGTTGATACGAACGAAAACAAAATCACAAAAGTCCAGACTAGTGTGCTTTTGTTCTTGTTTGGTGTTTTACCCGGTGGGCTAGGGCCGGATTTTCGCCATAGATGACTTCAACTGCCGCACGAAAGTGGTCGCGTCAAAACTACTTTGGCCGGCATTCGACTTGTAGAACAGTTCACCAGGGAGGCGTGGGATCGCACCGTAAACTAATTCTGCAGTTGAGCAACCAGTGCCTTCTTTAACAGTCGATCGAACTCCAAGCATGACCAGGGGTAAGTCATCGGTTCAACGCTGGGGATCTAGTTGGGCTTTTGAAGAAGCCTTCAGCTGACGATGGAAGCGCTCAACCAGGCCGTTTGCTGCCGGGTGGTATGCAGTGGTTTTGACGTGATCGACTCTGAATAAACGGTTGAAGTCTCTAACAGTGTTGTTTGAAATCATGCCTCCATTAGTGGTTACAGTAGTTGGAACACCGTAGTTGGAGATCAACCCGTCCAGGGACGCTCGCGCTACTGTTTCGTTATTCTTGTTAAGGAGGGGTATTGCCACTGGCCGTCTGATGGAGCGGTCAACACATGTTAAGACATACCTATGACCTTTTAAATACGGCAACGGCCCGACTATATCAACATAGGCATGGCTGAAACGTACTTCGGGCTTAGCGAATGTGCCGAAGGCCGTGGTGGTATACCGGTGGACTTTGCTACGTTGACAATCATGGCCGGTTGTCGCCCATTCTTTTAGGTCCCTATGCTTGTTCGGTCTGAAATCAGCTTGACAGTGGCACGAACGCTGGGATGAGACATACAGTAGAGACTGTTAAAACCAGAGCGTCTGAAGTTGACTGATGTAATCGAACGAGGGCTGACTGTCATGGTTTCACATATGATTGTACCTTGGCAGTTGGCTAGAGGCAACTTCCAGAGTTTTGAAAAAAGAGGTGCAACAATGCTGCAAATCCGGATCGTTGTTTCGTTCTCGAGCTAATTTTTCCAGATCTATAGTGCCAGTTCGGTGTAGACCACTCAAAGTAACTCTGGACAAGACATCGGCGACGGTGTTTTTATCTCCTGCGATATATCGTGTCTGTTGTGAACTGGAAAATGCAGTCCAACTGTCGAATTTTCCTCAAAGAATAACGGTCAGGCCTGGCGCTGAAAAAATAAATGAGTGGTTTGTGATCCGTTAGGACAGCAAAATGACTACCTTTCAACACGTGACGAATGTGTTCAACGGCGGAAAAGATAGTTAGCATCTCGAAACCGGAAGTACTGTAGCACGTTTGCACTTGTTGAAGCTTGCGGAAGAAAAATACTAAAGGTCGGACTTGGCCGTTCACGATCTTTTGCAGAACCGCGCCGACAACTGACTGGGACGCGTTGGCCTGTAAAATACTACCCGAAGCTTTGTCTACACGCATGTATACCAAAGTCGTCACTTGTGATAACGCGTCTTGGGCTGCGAGATATGCAGCCTTAGCCGGAGGCAGTAAAAGAAATCGTTTAGGGCTATCCTTTAACCAATCCGTAAGGGGTTCCAACAACTGCGAACAGTGCGGGACAAAACGGAAAGAGTGAGAAACAATGCCTGGAATTGCGATGGTGGATAATCTTCAAGGGTAGCGATTTTCTCTTTCAGAGGTTCAGTATCGTCACGAGTGATTCGGTGCCCAAACAATCTATGCAGTCTGCCCCAGATACGCATTTCCTCGAGTTTGAAGTTATGCCGTACTGAGCGAAGCGTTTGAACTCCGCACAGAGGTGTAACACGTGTTGATGTGCGTCCTTGCTCGCCACGAGAATGTCACAGATATAGAAAAGCACAAAGTGTAAACCACGGAGAACTTGGTCCATGGACCTCTGAAAATCTGAGCTGCATTTTGCAACCCAAATGGCGTGCGGCCAAATTCGCACAGTCCAAATAGGGCAGTGATTGTTCTCTTTGCTACGTCTCCTGGGGCCACTGGGTTCTGATGATATGCCCCAACTAGATTAAGCTTCCAGAAAATGGTCATACCGTGCAAGCCGATGGAGAAATCGTAAGAGTGAGGAATTGGGTACCTGTCAGGGACGGTGGTGTTGTTTAGAGCGCGATAGTCGCCAATCACCTGATGAAGTTTTGAGTGCCACATGCCAGGGTGTAGCCCGAGGGCTATTTGCGTGTTGAATGATACCGAGTCGCAGAAGGTTCTCAAATTCAGCTCTAACGATTATGAGTTTCCCCGCTGGTAACCGACAGAGGCATGCAACGGTAGGTAGTCCTTTGGTGGTAATCTGGTGGAAAACTTCGTGTTTCACTTGCGACAGTGAGTTTGATGGATTGATGAGACGTGGGAACTGTCGAAGCAGAGTTGCGAAACTGTTGTTTCGTAAGGCCGAACCTGATCCTGTTGAATTAATCGACATGGTCCCTCCGTGTACGCACAATGTTGTTGTGCTGTCCAGTAGTTTCCGACTCTGTACATCCACCATGTGTCAAAAGAAGGTGAGAAAGTTAACGCCAGTTATTGGATGTTGTACACTTGCTACAATGAGGGTCCGGTGGAATTGCCGACGGAGACCAAGGTCAAGGATGGTTGGTCTCCATCCAAAGGTCTGTATAACGGTGCGGTTAGCAGCCTGTAGGGTATGCGACACCGGTTCGAGGTTATATTTGTCACCAGTGAGTGGAAAACCACTAGCCTCAACGCCCGTATCAATGGGGAAATTGTGGGGCGTTGAGCAGTCTACTACATAAAACAGATGACATTAGCGAGGTCCAGTTGCAGCCGACGCCAATACTGACTAGCTTGATCGTTCCCCGTCTAATTTTAACCATTTTGAAAGGAATAAAGCTGGTTACCTCAACCAGCACGCGCGCCTAATCGGTGATGGTGATGCCGCATACCCCTATCAAACTGTAATATGCGCGACCTATTTCGTGGGTGGGAATTTGAGCGTGCTGGTGACTGTTTCTCCGCCAGCAGTTTCGTTAGAGTGACTTACTATAAGGAAGCTTGTCAAAAATGCTGTTAGATTTGAGACGTCCCCCTGGAGGGTTTGGTGGCTCCAAGACGCTTACAGTTCAGCTACCTTCTGAGGAGCATACTTGTGATGCACCTGGTCGGCCAACCCCGCTAGTTTGGTCAACGGTGTGTTCTTCCCCAGGTTAGCTAGTGTGTGACGGAGCTCGCGTGCGGGGTTCGGGAGTCACAACTCTAGTAACACGGATTCGTTGCTAGTTTGCTTGTCTGTAACTTGAGTCATGCGACGAAGTAAATTTGAAGGAGTACAACCTCCCAATTCGATGCCGGCAAGGAGATTGCGGAGGTCGTCATCGTCAGAAGCTGTCATCCTGTTAATAGTAGCCGATTTGGTGACACTGTGCGGGTTATCAGCTGGACTCGTAAATTGTTTCCGCAAATTCTGCAGTCACGGTCTCAGTTGGATTCGAGACGACGTAATTATACATGGTGAGCTGTGAGCGAATTGGACGGAAGTCAAAAATAACTTCAAGTTGTGCAGACCAAAGCCTAGAGTATCTACTGCTAAACTCAGGATGTTTAATCATGACAATGTTCTTCGAGGCGGTTGTTTCATTTCAATACTAGAAGGCATGCAAATGTAGATAGAGAGAAAACAGAGGGTAAAATAACCAAGCGTTTGGAGAAAACTGAAGGAGAAAGAATGCAGACTAAACGAAACTTTGGCAATAGCTTTAACAAAAGTCGGTACACAGGCTCACCAATTTGTAAGGGACTCTCCCTATACAGAGGTATAAACGCGAAAAATCAGTTCAAAATGCAGTGGCTGAATAGCCCACCAAAGGCAGTCCCGAATAGGAGCACCAAGAAAATGAGACACGTGCACTAAAAGTGTGTCGCAAAGTCCAGTCAATTTAATCAAGTGGTGTCCATTGTGTGCAATAACAAGTGACATAGATTGTGTACAAAAATAAAGCGAAATGTGAACATATGTACAATACTCTATACTTTGTACCCCCTGTACTCATCTGCCATCATCGCGCACATCCGAGCGTGTCTCTCTCGAAGGCCTTGAGAAATACACTTTATTATTAACATTTTATTAAAAGTACAACTCAAGTCGACAGCGATTTCACTTTTGTTGTACAGCATGTTGAGGTGCGTGAGTAATTATTCATGGTTCAACTTGCGCTGTTCTGAACAGACCTGAATCTTTTGATATACCCTGCTTAATACATTCCTGGCTCTCTATCAAACTTAAAGATCTTTCCCCTATTGTCATTGTATTTCACCATGTTTGCAATACCTGATCGGTTACGAGCGACACTGTTAGGCGCGACCTTATTTGAGCGCGTTCTATTCTAATGTATATAAACAGCGATATCGACATTGGATAAATCCCGAAGTGTTTGAGGTTGGAAGTAGCGGCAAAATATTGAAAAGTTAACCAATATGTTATCTGCAACGTAGAGAATATTTCATGCTAAATGATGTCAGTACGCGTAAATCTGGATGCATCAGACGGCCAATGAACGGCAGTTCTGTAGATAACCGGGTTCGTATTTTGAGACTGTACCGAGTCAAAAACGGTCATTTGGGCGCGAAATGATACTTTCATATTTTCGCGAAATATTACAATGCATGTTTCAGGACAAATATATAGCTTATTGGTTGTAATGATTGTGTTACAATAAGAGAAATCGCCCACTCTTGTTAAGAGAAGGGTTTTGCAAGTTTTCTATAAAGGCGTCATGATGGTATTCGTAGTCGATCTTGCGTTGGAAAATGTTTTTGCTGTGATCTTCATCGTGAACCATACATAACCATCTCGCGGAAACGCACCATTTGGCGTGACTTTGGGGAGATACATAAATTTGTAGTACTCAACCGCACAGCATCTTCATTGTACTTCACAACAAAAGTCAAAGTGGTCAACCAACAAAGCAACATTCCATGTCTGTGGGTTAATTATCGATTCGAATTACATACCCAATCTGTTTTCCCGTCAGTATTTCAGTTAACTACTTGTCCACAAATTTTCATTCTTGGAACGATTACACACGACGCTGTCAGATGGCTGCTTTTAAGCACGGTCCATTCAGGATGATGTGAAAATAAGCAATATGTTTCACTCTATTAATGACAACTTTCTTGGGGCAATTCCGCTTATTTGGCTGAATTATTCATCAGTTGACAACGGTCCCTCGTTGGATAATTAATTCTTCCATGGATCGTTAAGAGGTGCTCAGAATGCCATTTTTTACCCCCAGGCTGAAAGATGGTTTCGTGAATCTTTTATCCAAATTGAAAGCGGTGTGCGGTGTAATTTGAACGTTTCACGTACAAGTGCATAGTGATGCCCCTCATGCTTTTCTTATCAATATTGTTCACAGTTTAGGCCAGCTTGACGGAGTAGCTATTAATGTCAGTGCATACGGCCCATTAGGGTGTTGTTCATAGCTTAAGTCAACTACACGGAGCACAAGTGAATCGGTTTCGCTATTAGATGTTCTATTCGACCGCTAAGGAGTTCATTTTCTGGGTGATACAAAGTCACACATGCGTGCATCAATGAATCCAGCTACGTTATTCTGCTTAAATTTTTATGCGATACAACGTGAACAACGGTTTGCCAACCACATTCTGCGGATTTGCTTTTACCCAAATGATCTGCAAATGTGAATGAACTGACGTTCTTTTCATCCGGGTATGACCCGGAAGTGATCTTTCAGATTTTCGATATTCCCTGTTTGGATGACTGTTTTAGGTATCGGCCAGAATCACCGAATGGTTTACGGTCTAGTATTCACAGTAAGCGGCTGTGTCCAGAACTCTGTTAGCTCTCCATTTGTCCCGTAGTATTTTGATGTCAGGCTGATAGTGCAAGTTATAAATATTGCAACCGGCTTACTGAAGCTTGCGTTCGGTGATGAGTAGTATAGTGACCGTTTATTGTCTGTTCTCTGGGCAAACGACCATGAGAGCCATTCGCCTTTCCCAGTGAACGCCACAATGTACCCAGTATTTTGAGTAGTGGCACCCATACCGGCACTTCCGTTTCACGAAAGGCGATTCATGGTGTTTCGTCAACTTTTGCCGTAATAAGAGCTTTGTTCCTACTTGGAATTACCGTGCTCAGTACGAGGCGCATTAGCGCTGAAGGTCAGCGACTGTCTTCATACTTATTTTCAAAGTAGTCGCACTTGAGACGTGTGTATCAAAATGAGAGACCTTTCCAGACAGAGTGGTGCAGCTTGCACGATTGACACTTCCGCCGATAGTTGTGCATGACGGAACCATCTATTATATAAAGGAACGGGAACACCACAAACGCAGCTCATGTAGTTCTTCAGAACACCGTGTTTGGCCAACTCGGTCGGCGTCGAATTCGCGTCCGCAAACACTTGCTCCTGCCTTTATTGTCCATGCATTCTAAAACTAGTCTAATATATCCACAAGGCTATACCTGTAGGCATTGTCAATCCGCTCTCTAAAGTCAGACGATGTCTATAAAATACTTGGATCACGTTGGTACACTGCTACTAGCAGCCAGCCTGCGTTGCGTATCTACGATAAGATGCTCTTGTTTGCACGCCCCACAATCGGAATCAAATTCTATGGAATGCAACAACTTCAATTTGCATTAAATTCAGGTTGACTCACCAGCAACCATTTCGGATATTGTGTCAACTACAGTCCACGTGGAAGACCTAGCATAACACACACTTTTGGCACGGAGACTGGTAAATAGAGCGCTTAACAATAAGTATGAACAAGTTGAAAAATATGTCTTTCACCGGTGATACATTCATCCGGTGCTGACATAACCAGCATCAGGCCACAATGATAACCAATGCTTTGCCAAACTTGGGGCTGCTGGAATGATCTTCCGGGATTTCAGTTGGCGAAGATGGACAGGAAAAGAATGAAAACTTACTGGCACCTATCAGTAAGTCATGGAGCTGGCGGAAAGAATTATAAGTACCCGCTGTATGAAAATTGAAGTGCTGCAGCTGGAATGATATAAACAATGACCAATACTATCGACAGAGAAGTAATAAAGCCAAACGTGGATAATTAGTTGCGAATTAGGTGTAAATTTGGTTGCGCAACAACAATAAAGTAAGCTCTAACATAGAATTAGAAATATAGTGAACACCAGACAGAATGCGAGTAATAAACTGTGAAGTATTGCTCATTTTTATATCATCCGGAATGGACCGTGCTTAAAAGCAGCCATCTGACAGCGTCGTGTGTAGTCGTTCCAAGAATGAAAATTTGTGGACAAGTAGTTAACTGAAATACTGACGGGAAAACAGATTGGGTATGTAATTCGAATCGATAATTAACCCACAGACATGGAATGTTGCTTTGTTGGTTGACCACTTTGACTTTTGTTGTGAAGTACAATGAAGATGCTGTGCGGTTGAGTACTACAAATTTATGTATCTCCCCAAAGTCACGCCAAATGGTGCGTTTCCGCGAGATGGTTATGTATGGTTCACGATGAAGATCACAGCAAAAACATTTTCCAACGCAAGATCGACTACGAATACCATCATGACGCCTTTATAGAAAACTTGCAAAACCCTTCTCTTAACAAGAGTGGGCGATTTCTCTTATTGTAACACAATCATTACAACCAATAAGCTATATATTTGTCCTGAAACATGCATTGTAATATTTCGCGGAAATATGAAAGTATCATTTCGCGCCCAAATGACCGTTTTTGACTCGGTACAATGTCGTAACACGAAATCGGTGATCTACGCAGTTGCCAATGGCACGCTGGTAATGAACGTTTTTCGGTCTACCTCCTGACCTTTCGCAATTTTATAATCCACTCTAAAGAAACTATCAGTCTGACAGAACTCACAAATATAACTGTAAAAATGTAAACCACAGCTTCAAGTATACCTTATGTGATATATGTCTCATTTTTTCCACCTGACTAATACCCAGTTCATCTTGCCTAACTTCCATGAAGCTGATAGAACTTAAAGATAACCAGTCCAGATTTAGTACAAATGACGACAGTCAGTTTTTGCCTCGCGTTCAGCATACTCTTGAAGAATGAATTGCAAAGATAACAACGTAAGTGGACGTAACACTGAACGTCTCAACCATCTCACTTGGCCATCCGCGGGAGTGTCTTACTCGTTTCGATTGCAACTCTCGAGAGCGGCAAACCGAGTGTGGTTAAAAAGTCGAGCAACACGACTTATTCAGAAATTGCATTCGAGAGTGCTCACCGTTCTTACGTTGATAGTCTGTTTAATTCAATTTTTCGGAGCAACAGTCGTATGCAATTATTGCGGCAATCAATGGCAACTTCTGTCACAAGCAAGATAACCGTCCGCAGTAGATCCTCAAAATTAATCAGACAATCTTGTTCACACCTAAAATTTAGTTGTTTCACAGCAGGGTATCCTACCGAGCCCAGTATATTTCCAGAGTTTATATTATGCGATTAATAAGGAGTACATTTGACGAATCTGTGAAATAATTTAGGTTGAATGCCATCGATTTGCATGGTGCAAGGTGGTACGCATGAATGACAATGGTAAGATACAACGGAAGAGTAAAACCAACAAAAAATGGACAGGTAACAAATAAGAAAGTGTTGGCAGTACATGACAAAAAATCAACACGCTGGACTAAGAACATGCTTCGGGTGCTCAGCATGATTACATCACAAGAAGCATATAAAGCGCTATTTGTTGGGATATACCCGAGAGGGATCGAGAGTTCAGAATTTCGGAACAACTTGTGAACAGTCGATAATTAGGTTTATTAGTGACTCCACGTCTGATATAGAAGCTCCTTCGGACCAGATAAATCAGTTACAAAATTGGTAGCATTTAAGGCAGGCTGAACGTAAAAAACTAGACGAATTGGAGGACAACAGTTTATGGGTCAAGTGTACACGGACATCTGAAATAATGCAAACTGGTTACGGGAAAATCGGAAGACTGTTTTGTTACCAGAAGACTGATTACCTGAGTGATCACTAGGATTCATATCGATCCAGGGACGACATGGTTAGGAGAAGCGTAAATTTAAGCTGGAAGATTTGCTAACCTTCAATCGTAGCACCAAGAATTTGGTGCGATCATGAGATTAGTTGCGTAATCAACTTATCTGACACTAAATGTTGAAATCAGAGTATACTGTTTTAGAAGTCTTGAATTACATTATATGTAGATCACGATTAGAAGAAGACGGAATCAATTCATGTCTACTCGGCACTTTCTAATTTGGCAATGGAGGATGCGGAGGTATGGTCGCAACTGGTCGATATTTTCGGGTCTCAGAAGGGAAGGATCCGTAATGGTGCACTCGAAGAAAATGCAGCGCCAATGACCTTGAGCTCGAATGAAGCAGTCGTTAGTTTCAGAGCGGATGTCATGCTGAATAAGGCAGACGATGACGCAAAACTAAAGAATACCTACCAGAATGACCATTCAAGGAAGTTGAGAATACAACCACGACTTTGGTTATGAATATGTACACAATTGAAGTAGGCGGGTATTTCCGTACGGCAAACGAAAGGTTAAGATGGAGAGAATGTCACACCACTATTTCGTCAATGTGGAAAGGAGATGTATCACGGTATGCCAACATTTCTTTTACTCTCATCAGTCACAAACGTAAAGCATTCGAGTTGTATATATAACACACAAATAGAGATAGACAGGGTATGAACGCGTTTACAGTCAAATCACGTATAACCACCACGGCAACCCTATGGGTTGCTCTAACCACTTTTGTGCACATAGCGCCGGCTGGTGAGCCCTGGTCGACATGGCTTTGCTGAAGGCCAGTAGCATCGGGTTCTGTTGACATAACAATATTTTGAACGATCTATTCAGGTCAACCTTGTGACCTGTCATCATGAGATGTCTGGCAACTGATGATGCTGGGCCTAGAGTAACGGATTCACCGGCTTTAGACTGTTGTGTCGTGAGCTGTTTTAACCAGTTCAGGATGTGTTCTGCCACTCGTTCAGATAGCCGTCGGTCTGTTCTGCCTATGTAGACGTCACCGCAACTGCGAATGAACTGATAGACTACGTGAGGGACAGAATGGTTATACAGACTGTGTTCGCGATTCTGTAGAACGGGTCCTGTAGAACGGGCGGCTACATACGTATGGGATGGGGTACATTGCAATTTGTATCTGACGTTGTTTGCCAGATGATCACTTCTGAAGTACAAAACTAAGGATATATCTTTTTTCTGAGCTGTTTGTACTGGCTCATTGCATTTGTTTGCTGTTTACCGATGTATCACAGGCGAAAGCATTAGGAACAGCCAGACAGCTATTATTAGGTGACACCACACTAGAAAAAAGGAAGAAGTTATCAAAGAACTAGATAGCAGTTGGATCGCCCGTGTTCAGACATTAACTGCTTTGTTTTTACTTAGGAGTTGTTTACTCAATGGCAGTGACTGACCATGGAATCTTTACTATCACTTGTTTTGGTGAACATTTACGAGGAGCAGTTTGAGGGGAATCTATTAAGTCAATTTGGAAACCCAACAGAGCTTTGGTTGCGTTGTGTGGACGTTTTAGATTACGAAACGAGATCAGGTCGACGCATTTTTACGACATCTCAGCCAGGTAACCCTAAAATCAGTTAGACGATAAAACCAGAATCTTGTATTCTCTGCCTACCAGTTTAGGGCTGTCTGACCCATAACATAGAACGTCACCTCACGAATACTGCTTGTTAGAAAACAACGAACGTAATTAATAATCTTAAATGTAAATCTGCTCGCCACATACATCTTTACAGTAGTGTTGTAAGTTCGATATTCGGTTGAACATTGCATTTGTGTTGTGTACGTTTGTCAATACGAGATTTTTAGCGTCCACTGCTCGCAAAAATTTTCACCGCATAACGAATGTTCGCGGAAATAAGAAAAGAATGTAATCTTCTAATCACATATGTGAACACTCCACATGTTCCTGAGCATGTTCCAGGCATATTGGACACACCAGTTGTGATCGTTGTACGCTAAATAGAGTATAAGGTGAACAAGAGGTTACCAGTTCCCTAACAGATTTCCCCAGTAACAAAAACGGATCCTCCCGGGTTGCCAGGAAGCGCAGACAATCTCTATTTGAGGCTCTACCGTTGTATATGGTATACCATTTAACGTACTACCTGCTATCCTTCTGTCTGGGTGTGTAGCGACCCCATTTGTTATTGTCAACTATGTTAGAGTTACAATTGCCATCTGTACTCTATGTGTTTCCAACTTTTCTATGTATTTAGACATTTGTTTTAACCAGTAGAGGTACCGAAAAGTACCTCGCGCATTAGAACGTACAACCACGCTGCGTGCTCGTCAGTCGCTCCGCTATGTTATCGTTTCGTCTTTATAATTGCTCACTCTCGCTTTGACCTCTCAAGCCAACAATATACTCTTTGCCTACTCGTTGTGTTATTCTCAACCGGAATTCTTCGGTGTAGTACGATGGCTGGTGTCATTGTGGTCTAAATCCCCTTATAACAAAAGAGTACGTTTGGAGATGGACACCGCTGGAGACGTTGGGTTGAACATAACCGCATGCTCTAGTACACTGAAATACGACTTCCCAAGTGTATGTCGTGGATGGCTGGAGCTCAAATTTGGGAAAACTTGCGTGTTAAGGCAGTTCCTGTTGTACACCGGGCCATGGCTATAGAAAGAAAGCATACCCCATAAGAATTTCTCCAATTTTGTGGACTTATCCATTATGATGTATGTTCTTACCGATCCGGTTTCCAGTCGACCGTTGCTTGAGTACGGAAACTGTCGTCTCTGTAAATCCCTGTATGAATTTTTCATATATATTTTGCCGTGGAAATGACATACAACGTCCATTCACTGGTATAGTTAGGAAATAATAATATATATTTCTCAACGCATTTGTGAGAAGCCCGTTTGGATTTGCTCGATAATTACAGATAATCACATGTGGTGCAAAGTAACAAATGGATATACAGTTAGACATACATGAAATCTGTCGCCAAGGGAAAGGCGGAATCAGAGGGAAAAGGTTCTCAGTTTACACCGATTGACGTACACATCAGGAATGAAGATAGTTCGCCTATTTTACAGATTAAGTCTAAAAGGCGAGATGTTACAATAATTTACCTTATACAAGGTTGGGTAGGAGACGACGTTTCAAATGTTTCAATGCCACGCCGAGAAGTACGTGCAAGTGCATCTTCGTAAGATTTCGCCGTTATTCGACGCAAATTCAGTCGGAAAAGTGTTGAAGTAATTCGGATTGGACGAGGGAGGACGGGATGTTCCAAAATCTGGCTAAGCATTGACCAGACTCCAGCGGAGGACCTCGTGGATTGCCCGAAAACGTCAAAAAGTTTAAAATTTCGCGAATCGTTCGGTAAACACTGGGTGTTGAGCGTCCATTCACGGCAAAAATTTTTCGTGTATAACGGATGTTCTTGGGAATAAGAAAAAGAACGCAATCTCATGTGTTAGATGGGAAAATGTGGAGTGATCACTTGTGGCCGCGCACATTCGAGCGTTGAGAAATATATTATTATTCTTGTTTCTATTATTGTTATAAGATGATGGCCACATTTCCGGCGTCGGCATAAGTCGATATGTGGTTTCAGGACTTCAGTTGGCATGTCATCCAAGTTCATGCATTCAACTGAATGCATGGAACCAACACATCCTAGGGCTCACCAGACAGAGGCATATTTTGGGTCCAATATCTTACATAAGTATCTCGTCTGTAGGGATATATATTCCGGAATAATTTCTAGGAAGTGACCAAAATACCGTCAAGTGTCAGTTTGACTTCAATACAGTTCCCGAACTGACAGTTGTACTCTACCGCCCGATCAACTGCATTGATTGGAACATCCTCTCCCCACCGAGATCCTAAAATCGGAATACGGTTTTTCTCACATTAGACCAAAAAGTGGCAACCAAGGGATTTATCAGGCATTTCAATTTTTGTATCGACGTTCTGTCTCCCATAGAGTTTAAACGCGTAGATTCGTTATTACAAGGCAGGACCCTTGCTGCAAAAGAAATTGACAGACAGCACAGAAGAACACCGGATTACTCCTTAGTAATAGAAATGAGCAACATGTTTGAATACAGTGAACATAGAAGGCAACCGTGTTAAATAAATGAAGAAAAGCCGGACCTTGGTAGCGAGCGGAGAGGCATGAAACTTATGCAGCTGATGATGACGAAGAAATCCATAAGAGACCCTCTTATGAAAATCATTACCCTCAAAGGTAACATGGCTGTCGATGAAACTGTTGAAATTTGTGAACTCTCCAACTAGCATTTTGCTGCTGCTTTTAACGTGCAGGACAACGTGTGTCCCGCTGGTATTTCATTGAAGGCAAGCGAAATGATCAGCAATGTTCTGATTGATGTTATAAGCATTCGCTCATAGTTAGCTACCTTTAAACCCTCAATCCATCCCGGACCTGATGGAATCCCACCCGTCGTAAGCAAGCAGGGAGGTGAGGATATACCCATCCTTTCAGTAAAATTGTTTACGCTGTCACTTTTATTTAGCACCTTCTATCCCCAGCGGGAAAATTCTATCATTATGCCTCGCTAAAAAATGGTCCAAAGCAGGAGGCCAGTAACTATCGTCCCATTAACCATCCATCAGACGGCTAGAGAATGTTTGAAAGAACAGTGAAAATGTCCACCGTCGGGTTGTTAAGGTCACAAATGCCTATAAAACTTCCACAGTAAGTTATCCACGGAAAGCGCACTTGCATGACATGTCAATTGAAATCCTTAAACCGAATATCGACTTATGCCGATTTAAGAAATGCGGCAATCTTCTTAGATTAGACATACAGAGGGCAATTGATCGTGTGTCTCATGGGCTATTGTTAAACAAAGCAGCATCTTTTGGCATGTGAGATCAATCATATCATATCATAATAATATATATTTCTCAACGCATTTGTGAGAAACACGTTCGGATGTGCGCGATCATAATAGATAATTACATGCGGTACAAATCAACAAATGGACATATGCCAAGACAAACGTGAAATCTGTTGATCAAAGAAGGCTTAATCATATTACCAATGCAGCACCAAAACGGTCAAAATAGGAGAGCTCTGCTTAACACCGAAATCAATCGGTTGTGAATGTTCGTGGATTTAGGTTAGTTCAACATTGAACATCACCCACACTTGATCGCAGCCTTTGCATCCAGATAAGCCTTTCGGCTAGCCCAAAACCAGTGACTAGTGGAGTGACTCAAGGAAGTGTCCTGGGACCACTGCTTTTCCTCATGCAAATAAATGACGTATGCGATGTTATTGAATATTGCAAACCCTTTCTGTTTACTGACGATATCAAACTCGTTTTCACATTTCGCCAGCCCAGCAACCTCGTCTTCTGTTTACAAACTATACGACAGGACTTAGCATAACCGGAGTCGTGCTGCAAAACACTGCCAATAACCTTCTCAGCTAACAAATCGAACATTATCACTTTTGGCTATCAAATATTCTATGGTTGATCCCATTGAGTGGTCATAATAATGAAACAACCACATCCGTTCGAGATTCAGGAATATGGTATTCGAAAAGACGAGTGTTTGCAAAAAGGCCAGTTATTGTTGCGTGCAAGTGTATTTTTCATTTATACCAAATACCTGATCAAATTAGCTCACTATTTGCTACTTTCTGTTACTATTAATTGCTTTTAAAATTTCTGATAATCATTTGTTTAAAAATGGAATATTTCACCATAATGTCCAATAAGACAGCTAGTATTCCGAAATTGTCAGTTGCCAGGCGGTCAGCCTCGTGCAAAAAAGCGTGGTGACAACAAAGAGAGGCATAAAATCCTCAGGCACCATGACCAACACCTGTTCCACTGCTGCTATCGCTAAGCAGCCAAAATCTGCTGCCATGGCAGTAATTTCAACGGTAAATGCTAGCTCCATACAAGGAAGGAACAACACTAAGATCTGTTCAGTTCCCATTACCGATGTATTTGCAGATCAGGTTAAAAAAATAACGGACCTAGAGGCTGAAATGGCGAAAATACTCAGTAAGTATGAAGAGCCTACCAACATTTTGCACCAACTGAATCCGATAGTTGGCATTCTAAATGCCCCAATTAGCACCCATGCTGAGACTACCACTTCTAGTCATAAAGATCTCGTAGCTACTGGAATGTTTATTGATACAATAGCTACTGAACTGCACAAACGGATACGCTGTGCATGTAAGGTGATTGTGTTTAACGTGCCTGACAAAATACCTTTGCTGACCGTGAAAAGAGTCTTACTCAAGGCTAGTCGGATGAAAGACCGGGACTGTCACTGTCTAAGACTTCGCAATAAAGTACAACAAAGAAAAGCAGTTCACAAATGAACTTGTAGCAAATGAGTTCGTCAAAAATCAAGACCAAAGTATGCGTGCCACGAATTCTAAGTCGATAAGAGTGTTTGGTGACAAGACACCACTCCAACGGGAAATATTGCAAACAAATATTTCCCAAGTAAAATGAATTTGAGCAATAAAATCGACAACCTCATTGACTTGACCATTGATCTAGACTGTTCCATGACTTCCCTAGATCAGCAAGTCGTAACTGACAACTCTGTTATCATGTCCGTCCAGGAGGATACTGAAAAACGAACCACGTCCAGATCCGTTGACATTCGGCGCGGTCAAGTATCTCCAGTACAACCCACTGTTAGCGCCAAAAATACCTCTTCTATTCATCGACGATTCCCCCCGCCAACCAAAACGCTGACTGGAATGAGTCCTGGACCTAAATTGTTCAAAGTTCTCCACAGCGTTAGGGGCAACGTCAAAAAGTTCGAGAACGAAGTCGAGGTTGGACAAGTAAATCCATCTCGTTCTCATTGTAGGCATTTCCCTCCATTATCTGGAGTGAATGTACATGCCAACTGCGGGCCCAAAACGGTTGAACAGGTCTCAAAACCAGCGCTGAAACCTGTACGGTGCCAACTAGAAAACAATGTTCTAGATTTGCAACATAAGGGTAAATCGACGGTATTTCATAATTGCTACGTATATGGTTCCAAGAATCACAATTTAAGAGACAATGCTTCGCAGACAAAAATAAACAATTGACCTTCTGCTGCTTTCAAGCCAATCCATAACTGTAATAGGTTTTACATTTTCCATGAATTACCTTATAGTCCCACAATACCCTATTCTTCCATCCAAAACATGAATGATCCTAATAACCAAATTCCCAACTTAGGTACTCCGTCAGGTACATCACCACCTGATAATATAACTAGCACAAGTGTCCTCCAACCCAGTCCTTTCATAGTGCACCATCCGCCACCTGGCTTCCCTCCCCATGTCCCACTCAGTCATCTTACCATAATGACATTCTTCCAACACTTTCTGTCATGAAGTCAAATCTTTGCGACATTCACTGGAACATTAGTGGAAAATTGTTGCACACCCCAGACCTGACCTCTCCATATGATATTTCGCAACCCCCCTCCCCATCCGTCATGCAGTTCTTCGGTAGCTTAAATGTTGTGCCTGACAGAAAGAAATCCATTAATTTATCACTCAGAAACGTGAAACCATTGATAGGTAAGAAGCACATCTTTAGATAATAATAATAATGGTATATTTCTCAACGCATCTGTGAGATACACGCTCAGAAAAGCGTGATCAGTATACACATGTTAACGTGAAACGCATACCGTACTGAAAATTGTTAATTGTACAATACACCAATCATGGAAATAAAGTTACAAAACGGACATAACAATAAAGGAAAATGGTAGTTTAGGAAAAAGCATTTAGCTCATTTGCTGCTCAAACGATAGTTCTCAAAATTTTTTAATGTTCGATAAAAAAATGCTGAGTAGTTAAATCAAGTCATGCTTCACAAGGTTAACGTTGGCCTTATGTCCAAGATCGTGCCAGAAAAAAGATTTTTCACGATGGAAAAACGGAACAGTCGGAAAGTTTCCCCATTATTTGATGTAGACGGTTCCGGAAAAATATGTAGAAATTGTTGTGAGGTTGAAGGATGATAGAAGGGTTCAAATGTTTGCGGAGATATGGACGATCTTCGGGACTGGAATTCGTTATTTCCTCAAAATTGACGTACTTTCATAGACCTCGCGAATTGTCCAACCATTTTGATTGTCCGGACGTTATGGAATGTTGTCTCGCGTTAGAATTTATCGTGGAATTGAGAATTAAAAGCAAAATTACGTGGAAACAGGAGAACGTGAAATGACCATGTGAAGTATGACGAACAATGGAACCTGATATTTTCTGACCAAATCTTTCATATAAAATTTATAATTTTGTGTCAGTTAATAAAATTTATATCTCTAACAAACATTTGTTAAATTTACTTCGGGTTAACAACCAAAACTCACAACCATCACAAGCAACGGAC